>JACGWL010000007.1:7906374-8079103 GCA_034509725.1 Sesamum angolense | reverse complement strand
TGAAAAAAAATCTGTTAAAAAAACCTATAAAATTATTTATATTAAATTTTATATAGAAAAAATTATTTTTCTTTAGTTTGTTAAATATGCTCAATATTAATTTAGTATGATAATTATCCCATTTTTTATAAATTTATTAAATTTTAAAATCGATGAATTTAGACTTTCAGTAATCGAAATTTTAGTTTCAAAAACCAAAAAATGACATGGCATGCCAAGTGAACATTTTTTGGGGATTTTTAGTTCTACGTGGCTTTTGAAAAATGAGTTGGATCACATGTTGGGATATAATTACATCAAATCTCAGGAAAGGAGAGTGTAACTATTCCTATATTTTAGACGGAGATGATTGCAATTTTGGTACTATAGTTATAGAGCTTGCAAAACAGGTACCATTATTTACAAAATCACAACTTCGATACCATACTTTACAGAGACTTGCAGTTTTGGTACCACCTTTGCTTTTGGCCTTTAAAACTTTCAAAAAGTATCAATTCAGTCCCAAAACTTTTTTTTTTTTTTTTTCGCAGAACTCATTCCTTCACTATTCAATTTTATCAGGCCCAACATGCTTCCGAAATAAAATTAAGCCTCTATAAATTCATACTTTTTTGACCGCTTTGTTGCCGGGTATTCCAAGTCCTCGTTTTACGGACTTCTTCCAACCACACTACCGCAGCAGATGGTTTCGCAGGTCCTTAGCTCCTTCAGCAACAATCAGCACATCCCTATTTCGTTTCCTACCTTAGGGCGTAGAGATATTTCCATATAGAGACTTGATAAAATTTTGGTTTGACAAGGTTGAACAAAAGCCTTTCTTTTATTGAAGAAATATATGAAATATTACATAATACTATTTCCTCCGTTGGAGGAGACAACTATTTAGCCTCTCATGGTGTTGAGGGCTGACTCTTTGGGGAAACCCCCATAAACTAAAACTTGAAAATTTACAAAGATAGAGACTTGGAAGTTATGCTTTGAAGAGTAGGAGAAAATATTGATGATCCCATTCTGCTTTCTGCTTCCTTATTTATAGCCATCCGCGGACTTCAAATGCGGACTTCAACTTGTTTTGATGACGTCCTTGCGTTCGTCATCTGGATGACGTCATTGCTTCCGTCATCGTCCTTTCCAGCTGTATTCCATAATGGCTTGTTGGCCATTCAATTGCTAGCTGGCTCTGACTGTTGGCTTTTGTCGGTTTCTGCCGACAGTCTCTTTTTGAATTTTTACATCTTCGATTTTTACTTGTTCTTGTAAAAATTCTTTCTTTTACCTTTGTCCGGGTTTGGTTCGGGTTTCTTTTGGGTTACCCGTATCTTTGTGCCGAACAGTGGTTTTTTCCTGTTTCTCACAGCAAGGGCATACATGGTTATGCCATTGCCCAACATGCAACATGTTGCATGCCTTCATCCTTGTCGACTCTGTTGCAGGCAGCTTGTTTTCCCATATAAGCATTCTTTCTTTTCGAACATGCTTTCTGCAAACTCAGTGCTCTTTCCTGTCATGGAGTTTAACAGGAATGATCCATTCACCTTGTTGAGAAGATTTTGAATGGATACTTGACTTTGTCCATCTCGGTGAGACAGACCCATAAACCCCAAGCTCTTCTGGTGGAAATATCGTCTTCACTAATAGCTGACACCAGTGGAGCTTCTTCTGTGGTAGCTTTGATTCTGTTGAAAGCCACCATGTCTGGTCTCTGCAGCTTGATGAAATGAAACGCTGGATGAGACCCTTTCCTGCCATCTCTGGAGCTGCTGAAATGAATTTTAGCTCCAAGATATCTCCTCTCTTTAAGTGGGGATTGTTTTGCCATGAATCGTATACCGCCCCACTAATCCATTCCGGTAATTTGGAGATTTCCGAAAACTTGGTGACATAGTATGAACTGAAGCCAGAGCTCCAAACTCATACCATTCTCGAACTTCTTCAGGTTTTGATCCTTCCATCATCCAAGCCCTATTATATTTTCCAGTGGTCTCGATAATGGTCTTGCTTGGGTTGACACCTTTGCGGGAAATTAATTTTTCCCACATCCTTTGATATACCTGCCAAGCAGAAGAAGATGAAGAAGATAATTCATTAGTATTAGTCTTAGAAGTGCCTGTCATTGGCCTAAGACTAATCTCTCCCTCTTTAACCCCAGAGGTGCTGGGTTGACTCGAATCATCAGAGGTTTTCACTCCCTGTGACTCGTCCGTCGCCGTTTCACCAGAATCTGATGATGGCCTTGTGCAAGCAGTACTTGAATCTGCCGCTACAGGTTTAGAGTCCTGTACTCTAAGTGCAGGTTTAGAGCCCTGCTCTCTCAACTCGCGAGTCATCACCGAGGGCGATGCCTTTTCGATAGCGCCGTTGAAGCTACCAAGGAACTCCTGATATTGTCTGGACTATCCAGATCAGCTCGTTGGACTTGTCCGGCTACTTGGGCGTTAACCGCTAGCCGTCCAAATTCTCGGTCAAGCTCCTCGAGTTCTCTCTGAGGTGCCTGAGTCTCAGCATACGGAGTTTGCTTCAAATCCTCCATCTCTTGTCAAGAAATCTGCAAGAACATTTTCATGAGATTTAATAACGACAATATTATAACAATAATATTGGCATTCAGCTTGCCATGATAATACGAGCTCTCAATTTTTGATTCCAGTTTATTTTTCAGGAAAGCTTTAACATTAGTATTATCAACTTTCAATGTAAATTCTTTAGCAAGTAAGAACAAAGGCCATTTCTTAAAAGCCTTCCAAACTGCAAAGAATTCCTTCTCATTGATGTGCCACACTTGGGCTTGTTGTTCAGTGAACAACCCTCCTGTGTATCTACAAGGTTCTTCCCTGTAGTAGTCTTCTTCATGAGCACTGCTGCCCATCTGTAATCATTGGCATCTGTGTAGACTACCAATTCATCCTCGTCCTGCGGTATTGCAAGCTTTGGCAGATTATTGCAAACCTGCTTTAGCTCACGAACCCTTTGTGTGTGGATTTCCTCCCATTTCCACTTTGCACTTTCTGTTTCTTTCAAAAGTGGCCGGAAATCCTTTCTGTATTTTGCAAGATCCTTTATAAAGATACCTGCAAAATTCACAACTCCAAGAAGCTTTGTAATTGCTTCTTATCTTTGAGTACATCTGGGAAATTGCGGATTTTTTCCACAATATGTTCCTGCAACTCAATACCTGCTTCGTCAATAAGAATTCCTAAAAATTCAATCTTATTGACTGCTATAGTAGCTTTCTTTTCAGAAAGTACTAAACCCTCTTTATGACATGCATCAGAAAATATTTCTAAATGTTTAATATGATTTTTCATATTTTTAGATGCAATCAGGATGTCGTCAATATAGACAAACATGAACTCAAAATAATCTTTAAAAGATTATCCATTTTCTTTGAAATATCTGGGGTGCATTAGCTAACCATTGGCAACACATTCCAGATATTGACCTTGTGGCGTGGAGAATGCAGTAAACTTCTTTGATTCACTCTCCATTTTAATCTGATAAAAACCAGATTTGCAATCAAATTTAGAAAACACTTTTGCACATTTAATGCAATCAATTAAGTGCTCTCTACTCGGGATGTAATAACCATCAAATTCAAGTATTTTATTAATACCTTGATAGTTAATTACCAACCTGGGTTTACCGCGCTTTATCTCGCCATGGTTTCTTACCAGAAATCCAGGGCTACTGTAGGCAGAGATTCCAGGCTCAATGAGTCCAAGGCTGATATGCTCCTTGATAATGATCTGCATATCCTTCTTGTCCTCCATGTTCATTTGAATAGGCTTGTATCGAACATACTCGTATTTGCACTCTTCTTTAATCTTAGAGTAGCTTCGATCTTGTTCCTATCCCACCATGCCAGAGGATTTTCACTGAAATTTCTCTGGATGAGTCGCTTGACATTTTCGAGAGAAAGAATACTTTCTTCGCTTATGTCCATTGTCTTAGTTCTACCAGGGTTCCCTGAGGTTCTTGATTTCTTCCTCAGATTCCTCGTAGAAACTATCACTATCGATGAGTCCCTGTTGCCTGAAAGACAAGAGAACTTTCCCAAATTTCCTTTTATCCTGCATTTTGGATTAGTCAATTTGGCATCGAAATCACCACGCTTGCTGCGAAAATTTATAGGCATTATTCTGTTAAATGCCTTTTCTCTTCGCAGAACCTGTATCTCATTACCACAGTTAGTAGTAAAGATTAACAGATTTCTCTGATTATCCTGCATATATCTTGCAAATGTTTGAATAAAATTATTACCTAGCAAGATATCAGCACCTGTATCATGAAAGTAAATGGGAGGTGTTTTTACCCTGAACCAGGGCGTTCCAAATGCTCCCCCGATCATGATTTTTGCTTCTCTGATTCCTGTATTGAGTATTAGGATTTTTTGTGAAAAATCCCTTCCTGCAATAACAGGTAAAGTTTCCCTTGCTTCTTTAGGGAAAACTCCAGGTTTTGCTGTGCAAATCCCTGATCCTGAGTCAATATAAGCTGCAAAATACTCTGTCTTATATTGATCATATAACATACCAACAGATATGTATATAGAAAAGGGGCTTGTCATTCAATCCTTATGGTTACACCATCAAGACTGAACTCCATACCGTTACCTTTTCTTCCCCATGGTTTATGATCCTCGAGGAAACTTAACCCCAAAGTCATACACCCATTTTCTCTTCCTGCGACACCTGCAACTAGAAATTCATGGCCTGCTATTTCTAACATGCCTTCATATCTACCAATAACAGGTTGCTGCAAATGATATAAGTCATCACAAGGAAAAAAGTTTTCATTCTTAGTGATGTCAAATATAACTTGTATTTCTTTCCATCCTTCAGGGCATTTAAGTTTTACGTTATCTACCCTAATCTCTTGAGGAGTTAAGACTCTTGCTAAGTCTTTCTCTTTTCCTTTGTAGCCTGTTATCCTATCTTCTGAAAAGGACATCCTGCTACCAACTCAATCCTAGAACTCATTGTTCTGTCTAAGACTGGGTGATCTTTTATAACGATATCGACACCACCTATTTTAGGTATCCTAATTGGATCTGGTGCCATTACCTTAGCAAATTCCTTGAAAATTCTGGGAATTTCGATATACTCTTTCCTAAGGAATAAATCCGAATGATGTGTATTGGAAAGGGCATAAGCAATTCTATAAGTTATAGAATATGGTCTATTTCCTTCTTTCATTAGATCTTTTTTTTAAAATCCTGATGAAGGGTTAAGACTCTACTGAAATCTTGGTCAGCTAGGTTGTATGCAATCCTAGGATGAATATCAAACATCAATTTTCCTGCATACAAATTTCCTATCATTGTCCCAAGACAACCATCTCTAAGTTATTGATTCTTCTATCCATTATTGATAAATGTATCTCTGAATCAATCCTTTTCTTAAAAGTTGCTTTTATTACTACTTCAATAGTTCCTATGTGGATCCATTTCATAGTAACTGCTACTTCTTCTCTGAGCCTACTTAATTCTTCAAGAATTTCTTCTTTAGGAATAAGCTGCATTTTCCATCACATTACCAGTAAATTCTATGGGAATAGCGAACTCCTGAACTTACTTTGTAGATTATGTGATGTTTCCTTTGGTTTAGTCCTATCTGGTTGAGGACTTTACCGATTCCTCCAATTCTGAATCCATCATATGGACTGAGGTTGGAGTCTTGACGCATGATTCTTTCCATGGTTTTGTTTGACACCGTCATTCTGGAAAAGAATCCTGACAGGCTTTCAGAGGTCTGAAGCCTATCTTCCTCATTGTGATTATTCTGACTCGGTTGAAGATCCATCCGAATCAGTTTCTATTTCTTCTTCATAGACGCTTTCGTCCAAGGAAGATCCTCGAATTGGTATATTGGTACCAAATCACCATAGTAGACTGCGTCTAATATGTCGTCCGTGGCTTCGAATTTTCTGATTTCACCACGTTTCTGCGGGCAATCTGGAGCGATGTGTCCTCTTGCTCCACATGTTCAGCAGTTGCAATCTTTGAAACTTTCATTAGTCGGGTATGGGCCCGTCGGAAAGTTCTTCTTGTAGGGGTTCTCCCCGTGGATCTTGCATCTGTTCGTCTAGATCCTTGGGATGAAGCCTTAGTTGGTCCACTCCTTTGCCCAGATTTATATGTTCTGGCTTTGGTTTTGGACCACCATGATCTTCGCCTGAAAGGAGTTCTTCTGGAATTCCTGGAGTATAGATCACTCCTGTGTTTCCTCCTTTTCCTCGGCTCTCCTGATTATCCTATAACAGTAGGAAAATCATTATTATCACAACAGAGAGGGGTTCGTTTGATCGTACCTCTCAGTCTTTTCATGTTTTTCTGGATGGATGCTTGATAACACCAATCCTTCAACTTGTCTTTGAGGAAAGACATTCTCCTTGCTACTGAATCCATTTGTCCCTCTGGTATTTTGTATGATTGTATCAACATTTCCCTCCATGGACTACAGATTTTAGCAAAGAACATTGGAGCTGCAACATCCACTGCTACTCCACTCTGAAAGAAATACTTACGAAACCAATAGATATACTCATCTACTGCGCAAATACTCCTTAATTCAAGGCTGAAAAGAGCTTGTGCATACTCCCTAGCCTTCTCTGTTCTACTTTCCCTCGAAGTATCCATCTCCGATGAAGTTAATCTTAATAAGCCTTCCTAGCCTATCCGCAATTGCACTCTTGGAATCTCCGGCAAGGATACTGGCTTTAGTATCAGCTGGGGTATTATCCCATCCGATCTTCATAGAACCCTCTAAGCTCAACTCCACTAATTTGATGAAGTTTTCTTTGTCGAGTTCTAAGGTAGTTGCCGCAATCTTTATGGCTGCTACCCATTTGTCTATCAGCTTCTCCATGTTTCGGAAGTCGATAACATCCAGATTTAGAACAGCACCATATGGATGTAAGGGCTGAAGCATCGTTCTTGCCCAAGGTGTATTTTCAGGTGCTCTCCTAGGATTTGTTCCTGGATTCTCTCGAAGTCTTGTTCCCACAAACGTTGGTGTTGCGTTTGTGTGGAAATCTGCACTTTCCCTCATCGAGTGATCTTGTGGAGCCTCATTGGAACATGTGCTCCCTTCCGGCGGTGGTAGTGCTGGAGTTACTTCATTGGTATGAATATTGACTAGATCCACAATCCCAAGTTGGGAAAATGACTCAGCCAATTCTTGTAGATCTGACAGATCCGCTCTGGTTACCTCCATTATTTTATGGAGTTAAGGATCTCCTGGATCTGTTCATCCCGAAGCCTTACCATTTTCAAGCGTGGGTGAATGTAAAACTCATTTAGATACGTTGGCGTTGTATCCTCTTCGATCTCAGATCTAAGAATTCCTTTTCAGGATGAACTTAGTAACTGATTAGATCGTAAGGTCTTCCAGCCTAATATATCTGTTTAGAGTTTCACAATCAAGGGACTAGATCTGCGAAAAACAAACCTGTTTGGGGCTAAAATGATATTTTTAAAAGATAAGCCATGATAAGAGGTTTCAAAACATGAGCTGTGGTATCAAATCTGCAATTTTTCATAACTTATGGTATGAAATCTGCTATTTTGAAAGGTATGGTACCTAAATCGCAAAGTTGCCCAAACTATGGTACCTCTTTCGCATTTTATCTCTTTAAACCGTGTTTGGGCAAGTTTACAAACATTTTACAATATTTAAAAAATTACAAGACGTTTGCAAAGTGTTTTAAAAAAAAGAGAAATTATAAACTTTTAAAATAAGATATTATGATTTTATAAGTTATTTTATAAAAATTTATACAGCAATTCCTCACTTAATTTTAAAATTTAGGGATAATTACATTTACACCCCTTCTCCTATTTTTATTTTACACAAACCACCCCTACCTTTTAAAAAATTACATAAACCACCCCTAACAGCCTTTAAAACCCCAAAATGCCTCTATTGACTTGGTCAAAATTTTAATTTAATCTTTTAATAATAAAAATGCCCTTAGGGGTGTCTTGTAATTACCAAAAGGTATAGAGGTGTCAAAGTAATATTTAGAAAACTGAATAATATGACCTCATATATTTTTTTATTGTTATTTATACTAATTTTTAATTTTAATTTAAATTATTTTATTAACTTTTTTGTTGAATATATATAAATTTACACCTCTTAATAATTAAAATATTAAATGTAATTATCCCTAAAATTTAACAGGCTTTCTCAAATTAATTATAAAATTACCATTACCAACATCTTATGCATTTCGTCACTTTATTATAAGGGGACAACACATTGATTTGAGATCTTAAATTAATGAATTAATGCCAAGAAATCATGTATGATATAACTATTCCAAACTAAAAGAATTATACCTATTTATGGAATATTCCTTAAATTAAATTTCGTCAGGATAATGATCAATTTGGTCTACTCCAATTTCACTAACACACTAAAATTTAATTCTTAATCTCTATCAATTTGGGATGTTTGTGATAGCTTCAGTTTTGGCGTTGATAAATCGTAAAGAAACTCAAACAGTATTTAAAAATAAAAGTCAGAAGGTGATTTTCTTTTTTTTTTTTTTTTATGGTTGAAAAAAAAAGTTAAAACGGAAGTGTTCGGTAAAAAGAAAATTAATATGTAAAAGTTTTACGAATAGGCTGCAAAAAAAATGGTGGGAAGAAACTTATAATTTTTTGTTTGAATGAACTTAATTTAAAACTTTAAATAAATAATATTGTTTTCTATATATTTTTTTTTTTGATAAAAAACAGTTAACACTTATTATAGGGTTACGGAATTGATCTAAGTAATTTATGGCATCATAAAAAAGTTTGGTTTATTTGTGGGGAAATAGTATTTTTTGTTTCGTATTTAGGATTTTTCTACTTTCAGTTTTATCGTTTATGAAATTTTTATTTTTGGTCCTATAATTTTATAAAATAAAAAATACTATATTTTGAAAATCATGAGACAAAAAATAAGAATTTCGAATTCAATAGAAAAAATAATAAATTATAAAGGTCCTAATGCCCACGTAATATTCCGTTAAAATATCTAATGAAAAAGTATCATAAGATAAAAAATGCTAAATTTTAAAAACTATGATGTTGAAAGTGAAAATTCCATAATCTATAAGACATGGACACTTTGAAAAAAAATTACTCGATGCAGTGATGGAACGTGCTGGACACGCGGATGATGTTTCCAGAAACTAAAAAAAAGAAAACAGAAGACACGGCGAAGGTTGGGCTATTTTTTTAAAAAAAGAGTTTTGAGCTTAATAAAAAATAAAAATAATTAACTCACTCATCTCAAACTAAAAATTTGAGAAAAAAATTACTAAAAAATTGACGATGGTCATGATGATTTAATTAATTTATAAAAAAATTTCATTGCATACTTTTAAAAAAACTTATTATATATATTTTTGAATCCATATTTGGTTAAAAATATAAATATAAGACATACTTATTTTATATTTTATCTTGATATTATTGACACTGCATATTTTAATTTTATGAAAAATTAAAAATACATAAAATATATAGCCTTGTCAGTGTTGTGTCAGAACCATGCTGTATCCTAATTTTTTTTATATTTTTTGTATTTTTATGTCTGTATCATATCGTATCCGTATTCATGCATTATAGTCCATAATAAATGAGACAAAAACAAAAGTGCGGTAGGTTTGTTCATTCGGCCTTACCTAAAAGAAGAAATATAGAAAGCAGTGAGGCATACGTGGCATCATCATTTCCCTCCGTACAAGGCCCATAATGCTTCTGAAGAGAGACAGAGCTAATGGGCTTTGAATTGAATTTCAAAGATCCCATAATTCTCGGTAAGACTAATAATGTTCAAGCCCATTCCTATATGGGCCCATGATACTGATAGCCCATTAACTTCGTCTTTTTCGTTAATTATTTACTTTGGGAATTTAGTCTTAGTATAGTTAAGCCCATAATATTTCATTTTAATCTGTACAAAATTATCATTTTCTTTCCCAGAAACTTCAAACTTCAGTGTGTGGAAATTCTGCCCAATATCAATTCTTTTTAATTTTCTTAGAAAAAAAAAATCATGATTACATCATTACGTTGATATATTTTCTTTGAGGTAAAACGATGAACTATTATTAATTGAAATAAATCGATTATAATTACAATCAATCCAATCGGTATCGATATCTAACAAATACTATTACAATAATTATAATCATATTTTGCTCAATAACACCTACTATGACAGTAGACAACTCTACTATGTAGTAGATCAACTCCTACCCAATCATTTGGCGGGGTTCGAACCCATGACCTTTAAGATCATGGGACCTCAGTTTCGCTAACTGAGCTAGGCTTAATTTGCATTATGTTGATATTGATATCAATAAATTGAAAAATATATTAATTTGATCAACAAACTCACATTAAATGAAATAAATATACATACGCTCGATGAGACTCGAACCTATTATCTCGAATTTAATCATGGGACCTCAACTTAATAGCTTTTCTCATTCATACCAATATTTATGATATATTTGAATCTCACATCTTGGTGATAAAATTGAAAATGAAAACAAAATAAAAAATTAAAGCACAAAATACTATTATTTGAAGCAATTCTTTTTCCTTAGTATTTTCCGAGAAATAGACATTGTGCTGCATTAGTACAATTTTGACTCTTGCAAAATATTGAATTTTTCATATCCTTTAAAAAAAAAAAAAAAAGAGTATATTGACATTATCAGCTGGTAATATTAACTTTATATCAAAAGTTTAGACTTTTGGATGGAAGCTGGAAATGGAGTCGAAATACTTGCACTGTTCTGAACTGATACAATCGTATAAACGCATAATTAAAAATTCCAAAGTACTGTAAATAACAGGCCAGATCCATCACACTCAATACACTGTAAAATGATATAATTTGATGGTCGATACTGCCAGCTCGTAACGACTTTTTAGTACTGTCGAACAACTCTTTTAAACTTATATAATCGTTTTCAGTCTTATATTTCAAGAACTATTATGAACTTGGTGAAATAAAATAAGAGGTTGAGGATGTGTTTGTTGTGCAACTCAGGAAGATTGGAATTTTGTGAGGAATTAGTTGGTGAAGAGAGGCAGAGGGAATTAAGAGGTGTAGTGGAAAAAAAGGTGGAGTTGGAAAAGAAAACTGAAGAGGAATGAAATAAATAATTGGAAAGTGTGGGGACTGAATACTGAATGTGCCGTTGATGGTCTAATCAGTGAAGCATTATGTTGATTGAGGCTTTTTAACAAATCTTTTCCTGATTCTGCAATAAGTGATATTTTGATGGTGACTTTTGAAATATCCCCAAAAGTCAGAACCCCACTGCCTGAGGACCATGCTTGCTAATTATTTCAATTTCTGGCCCTCCCTTGCAATTTTTCACCCTTTTTTTATTTTTTTCTATAAGTAATTAATTATATTATTTAATACATTAAAATACTTAAAATTAATTACTTTTGTATTTGAGGTTAAGAGTTTCAAATTCATAATAATAAATTTCACCGCACTTGTTTGGATAATTCGATGTTTCAAACGATGATTTGAAATTCTTCAATTATTATTTTGAATTGTTTTTATTAACATCATAATGGATTTTAAATTCATGTAATAAGGAGTTATTTGAATTTTTTTCTCCAAATTTCTTGTTTAAATCAAAATGTGTATGTAGAAAAATGGACCATTCTTACTATTATAAAATGGAAAAATAATACAAATAATATTATAGAGAAATGGATTATTCCGTATTTGATACAATCACAATGATCTAAGAATTATGACAAATCAATACTATCTATCACTGTCATACAAAATCAATACGAAATCTTAAATTTTGATAGTAGTTAATCAACATTCAGTATGATCTTAGTTATGGCCAAAATATTTGACTGAATTTTCAATTGTGACTAATGTTTTAGCACCGATTCCTGCAGAAATAACGATTATTAGTCTTTGCACAGTTATAATTAATTAACATTCATCATGATTTTTTACTTTTAATACAAAATTAATCATAATAAAAAAATTATATCTCTTTTAGTGCAAAAAATAATATTCATGACAAATAGAAACGTGCGTTGAAGAACATAAATTTTGATTTTGTCGTAATATAATTTTCAGATGCTTATTATTAATAAGAAAATTTTCTTAAATTTTTACTGTTCGTAATCAATGACACATTTTACAGTAACAACTTAATAATAATATAAATACAATTACAATGATTTTTGTTGTAATTAAAGATTCTTTTATATATATATATATATGAGATTCGAATCTAAAATCTTTGTTAAAAAAAAAAAAAGAAGGAGTGAAATAAAATCATAGGAGACACAAAATTGAGTGACATTTATGATTAGAGCATCTTGAGGAGTAGTTGATGAGTTGATGTACCCATTTTCAGTACATATTCATTGTCATTCAGAGGACTAAGTGTGGGGCCTTATTTTCTTCAAAACTTTTGCAAATTTATATGTAGTAATTTATAGTGATTTACATTTAATCCATATTAATTTACTATGATTTTTAAATAATATATAGTAATTTATAGTGTGAGAGCGATCAATTTATTTGTAGTGCGATGTGATCAGAATCATCACTATTTATACCTACTAAGTGAAAAGAATATTCTTTTGTCATGATAATTATTTGGAATATGAATTGTATAAAATTGTCGTTATTGATAATTGATTCACAAAAAACTAATTGATATAAACAACTAATGACATATATATTATGACAACTTATTGATAGTAAATAATTAAATATTGTTGCTATTACAATTATGCTAGGTTATTATATATCTATCACTGAATATTTTATATCTTTTTAAAATTAAAGTATAAAAATAAAAAACTTCTATTATTATTATTATTATTATTATTTAATTTCTATGTAATATTTTATCACTATATATATATATATATATATATATATTATATATATATATATATATATATATATATATATATATTGACTATAACTTATGTCGCAATCGGGCAAACAGATCAGATTGGACATTTTCTGATTCCTTTCACTTTGAATTTTCGAATCAATAATTCTGAAATATATATAATTTGAGTCAAGTTATTAATTAATGAGATATAATTTTTTGTCTTAGGAAAGAAATAATTTCTGATAATAATTTGATAGCTCGTCCAGTGAAGGCAGCAACGGCCTTCAATCGTTACAATCTTGCAAGACGACGTATTTTATGATAATTAAGTTAAATTTTTTTTTGGAAATTTAAATTATTTTTATTATATATGATCAATACAAGAAATATAACATTTAATCATGATTAATTATCATTGTTAAAAATTAATACCCGTTGTAAAAAGTCATTGATCACGGCTACGCAACAACTGTTGGCCGTAAGTTTTTAATTACGAGTGTTGGCTAATACAATTACAATGACTAAAATTAGTCATGGCAAAAACAGTTTCATTGGCTAAGCTGAAACCCCATAATCTTAAAGGTCATAAATTCGAACCCCGTCATGTGCGGAGGATGTTGTCTGCTGTATATCAGGAGTTGGTCTACTACATAGTAGCAATTATTGTCTATTGTAATAGTAGGTCTTATTGAACAAGATATGATTGTTATAATAGTCTTTGTTAGATATTAAAGTCGATAGGTAACTTGTACTCGATTATTTCAATTAATAAAAATTCAATCGCTCTTACCTAAAAACGTGAAAGTTAAGTTTTTACATCAATATTTGTTTAATCGTGTGTGGTTAATAATAATTATTTACCATACTTTAATTCAAAGCCAATAAAATTACATGCAAAAGTAATATTTTTTTTTCTGATGGGAAAAGGTTTCATTAATAGCAATTAACTTTTCATACTTATGAGGAGATTTGATCTAAGCCCTCGAATTATATAGATGAAATCCATCGTGTGTTGAAAAATGAGATTAATTAAAAAAAATGCTCTTCCATATATTACAATACTAAAAAAAAATAAATCTGAGAATGGTATTTAGCCATGGCGAGCCTTATTTTATTTATTTATTTTTTTATAAATGAAATGGGAAATTCTTATTCTTCGAGTATTTATGGTAATATTTTTTGTTTGTGTGGCAACAGTAGTTGCTTTACTGATGCAAATAATTTTATAAATAGTTTCAAATATAACAAAAACTCAAATTATTATTATGATTTTTTTTTTAGTGCAAGTACTCTCCACTCATGCTCTTATTATTTATTTTTTGAAATAGTAATTATATACCATATCAATATTTTAAATAAGTTAACAATACGTTGATTCAATCAATATTTATATATTAATATAATTGAAAATAATAAACTAAATTATAATAACTTTACAAATTCGGATAAAATGGAACAAATATCCACGCTATAAGAAAATAACTCAATAGTTATGAAAAAGTTTGATGTTAAAATCAGCGTCAAACTAATTAGTAAGTAAAATTCTTACAAATTCATTGTTAATCTACATTGGCAACAAATTCCACTATTTTACAAAACAAATATGCCGTTGCTATTAGCGTTATTTCTTATATTAATGCTACACATTTGATAGGATTTGGATTTATGAACTCAAATTGGTTGGTGGCACTAAAATTGATCACTCCTATCCTACCACTACAAAAAATGCAATATTTTGCCATGACTAATTGCTATAGTTAAAAATAAAATAGCCATAACAAATAGTCATTAATTAAGGCCATGCAACAATTGTTGGACGTAGTATATATGTGAGGTGGCTAAAACACATGTCATGATTAAAAACTACGGTAAATATTTTTACCATGACTATTAGCCATGATAAATAACTTTGTCTTGGTGAAAAATCTATGTTTATATTTAAATCGTGATCAATAAAAAATATTTATCACGATTTTTAATCCATAACTATTAAAATTGTAGCCAATAATTATTTCCTCTTTCTAGTGTACCAAAGTAAAAATTTCTACAAGAACTCTCTAGCTCCATGTAAAAGTTTAGTCGTCTCAGCTCAATTAAAGCTTGATTTCATTTAATTTTCTTGATAATAAAATTTAATTGAATTAGTATATAATAATAACGATTAACTTAATTAGATTTAAAAAAAATTAAAATAAAGTACAAACAATTTCCGTTCACTCAACCAATTGGATCTCAAATAGTAATATAGAACTGACGTGTACATCTCTAATTGGGGGAACAAGTGGGAATTAAGGCCAGGAAAGAAATTCCCATACGTATGTTGCAATAATAAAGCCACAAATGCAGACAAACCACAACAAAAATATCACCAACTCTCCACACTAAACATAAACATTATTCTCCACAACCATTATCAACATTGACAATTTCATTATGGGGATAATTGCATTTACATCCTCCATTTTTCGTCTATTTAGGCATATCAACATTAATAGTAAAAAATATGAACGATTTGTATAATGATGTTGACGTTTTCGAAGGATGTATGTGTAATTTTTAAAAAATAGAGGTAATTTGAGTGATTGAAATTAACGTTTCTAGTAGGTCTATGTAGATGTAATTAATAACCCTTAATTAATTAATTATTTATTTAATTATAAAAATAATTAATAGTAAAAAAACACATTATATTTTCAGATTTTTCAGATTCGTCCCGTCGACGTGGCGTTTGGGATTGGGGAATTTAAATAATATAAATATATAATATGCTCTATATATAATTACCTATAGGAGTAGCCTAATCCTCTCTTTTTATTAATTTAATGAAAATCTTTGAGTCAACCAAATCATCCTAGATTATGAAAAAATCCTACCTTTCCTCGTAGGAGTCAAATTAATTATTAATTATCAATTGAAATAATTTAATTAATTAATTAACTAATTAGTAGATTCCCTCACCTTTAATTGTACAGTCTCTTGCACCCATTTGAGGGGCAAATCATGAAATTTATACAATGTTGGATGAGGTAAAAAAGCAATATAATAAGGGGCCATACAGATGAAGCCATCACTACTAAGCAATTAACACTAATTAAGTAATTTAAACATGAATCCGTTAATTAAATAGTTTAATTAATCACATCCACACTTTGTCCTGATTATAAATCCAACACTGTCAGATTGAAAATTACAATTATCCTACTTAATATTTGGAATATTTTACAAGTGCGTAAGTATAAAAATACATTCAAGTTTTATGGCCATAAAAAATTGAAAATAAAAATAAAAATCTTTAGGCTATGTTTGGATACTTCTAAATTTAAAAAAATTTAAATTCTTTTAATATAGAATCACTTGAAATTAAGTGAAATATTAAGAATTTTCATCTAAACGTAGACTATTAGATTGTTGTTCTACCGAACAAACCCTCATCTTGTTCCTCTCGTCTCTCATCAGTTCACTCTCATTCAGGTCGTCATTGATGGCAGTGGACCGTGAGGTTATTTCCAATCTCGGCGTACAACTCCTTTCTAATCAATTTAATGTCATCCTTTTCAATTCATTTTTGTCTATCCGTCAAATGATCGTCTCTGAAAATCATGTTAGAAACGTGATCGATCGGTTACTAGTTAGAATCCTATTGGATGAAGTTACATATAAGACACAAATTTTACGTAGTATAATTATAATTTTTAATCTAACAAAGATATCATAATTAAGACAAATTTCAAGCATATAAATGTAACTTACCCAATTAATTAATTATACTAGCTAGCTGATAATGAGTTCTAAAGGACAAAATATTTTTTTAGTCCCATAAAATAAGAGTATTTTATTTTGTACCACAACTATGATAGGTATTATTTTTAATCTTATAAAACTCATAATCACGCATTTTTAGTCCTAACACGTCATGTGTGTTATGATTTTGTGACTAAAAAGACGTTATTTAGGACTAAAAAAATATTTTGGTTCTAGGACTAAAAAGTCCGAAAATCACACTTTTAGAAATAAAAAAAAAAAGCGTAATTTTGTGTTTTATGGGACTAAAAACATCACGTTCCATAGTTATGGTATAAAAAAAAATTCTACCTATTTTATGGGATTAAACAATTATTTTGCCCGCATTATAAATTAGTGATTCCTTGTCTTTTAGCTTTGTATAAGGTATCTTGACATCATCATCATGTGTATGTATGTATGTGATTGTATATGTAGTAGAAAACAATGCAAGTGACAAATCTAATTACAGTCATGAGACTGATGAGGAGTTCCCAGATAAAAATTTCTACATCATTTATTCAAAGAATGTTCCAGAACAAAAGACAGCTACTGACTACTATATATCATCCTTGAAAGATGTTGATGATCCATGCACTCCAATTATTATTTTTTAATTATTTATAATTATGTTATATATATATATATATATATATATAAAGCCCAAAACAAATCAAATCTTAGGGGAGACAAGTCTCAATATCACTTTGAACTCTAGCAACTAAAGTAGGATTTTATGCTGTCTCACTACTAGCTACTTTCTCCTTAATTAACTCAGGTTACTTCAACCTAGTCAATAGGGGTTACATTAACCATTAATCTCCAATTTCTTGCTAATACACTTGATAATGATTGCATGACCCCCCCCCCCCCCCCCCCCCCCCCCCCCCCCTCCCCACAAAATATGTATGTATATATATGTAAATACATACATAAAAGAGAGCATATATCATAGTTAATACACTTAGTACCATTAAAGGAAGAAAAATAGTGCTGGGAAGGAAGAAAAAGTGTGGAGCCAAAGCACTTTTCTTGGTCCATACCATACCATTTCTCCTTAATACCCTCTTGATTTGATTAATCACACACACACACACTTGATCAAATCCCTTAATTCTCATTTCCACCCAAATCCCATTTACGCCTCACTCACTCACTATATCATCTCACCCTTTCTCTTACATTTCTAATTCCCACAAACCTATTATTTCCAGAAAAATGATGTCCAATGATCCAGGTGGTGGTGGTGGTGGTGGTGGAGAAGCCGGCTCCTCATCATCATCAAAACCAGCTTCTGCTTCAGCAGCCGATCAACAGCAGCCGGCTCAGCTGAGCCGGTACGAATCCCAGAAGCGGCGGGACTGGAACACCTTCGGGCAGTACCTGAGGAACCAACGGCCGCCGGTGGCGCTGTCGCAGTGCAACTACAGCCACGTGCTGGATTTCATGCGGTACCTGGACCAGTTCGGGAAGACTAAGGTACACATACAAGGGTGCGTATTCTTCGGGCAGCCCGAGCCTGCGGGGCCCTGCACCTGCCCGCTTAGACAGGCGTGGGGCAGCCTCGACGCGCTCATCGGACGCCTCCGCGCAGCCTACGAGGAGAACGGCGGAGTCCCGGAGACGAACCCGTTCGCCAACGGGGCCATACGCGTATACTTGAGGGAGGTAAGGGATTCGCAGGCGAAGGCGCGTGGGATCCCGTACAAGAAGAAGAAGAAGAGAAGGAAGCCTAATCATGAAGAGATGAGCTCCAGTTTTCATCAGATGCAGTGATGATGATCGATCTTCAGGGACGTCTATGATTGTCCTCCTGATCATCATCAACCTCTCCGAAAAATGGTAAAATTTTTCCTGTGTATTAATTGCTATGAATCTGCGTTGCTAAATTAGTGGTACTTTTCATGATGATCATCACTTGAATTTCTCGACCGGGGTTTCTTTGATCTTGATGAGCCAAGAAATGTATAAGATTTCTTCAACTCTTTTTTATATATGATCATAATTAACCAAATTGCTGTTTTTGTTTGGTATATATAATTTAGTGTACGTAGAATGTACGTAGTGGAATACTAGTTGAGTATATATGTACGTACAAACATATATATACACACACATATATATCATCCTCCACAACCCTAAATCCAGCCTCTGCTTAAACCCTAATTTGCTTACCCCTCTTAGAGTGTACACTATGATTTTCGAATGTCTAAACAGACTCGAGAGAGTAGGAATACGAACACACGCACACACAGAGTCCCTTTCCCCACCAGGGGAATAGGAACAAGAAACCTATTTATCAATAGGGAATTTTAATTTAATTAATTTGTGGGATTTTGAAATTTAATTAATATATATGTGATTCTTAATCATATATTTATATGTTGATGTTCACTTTTGTCTAATCTTTTGTCTTTTGGGATGGTGCACGGATGGATGGAGTACTCCTGGCCCTTCACTCTGACTATCATATAGAACATTTTCACTCAGATTAAGTCTGACTGAATCAAACCAATTATACAGTAAGTGTCGTATACTTATCATGTGATTGGTCAATTTTTTTTTTTTTTTTTTGAATTACACACCAATCACACCTTAAGTTTATTGAACTTAATTGACATAGTAATTGGTTTAAGTCCAGCCAAATTCGATCGGGGTTAGGATTTCCTTCATCATAGTGCTAATTGCTCAGTTAACAATTAATTACCACAATATCTATAGGAATTAAATATGTATATATATAAGAAAATAGAAATGTTAATTAAGATTTTAACATGATTAAGAATTATTTTCACCATGAATTAATTGTATAAGTAGTAGCTGATGATGATCATTGTGCCAAATTCCAGAGATATATATAGCTAGGTCTTGGGGTGTTCATATGTCAAGTAATTAAATTAATTAATTTGATTTTTATATATAATTCATTTTGATTATTATATATATATATATATATATATTATATATATTAATTATAAAACAGACATTACGATAGGAATGTCTTTATCTTTCCTGAAGTAACATGAATTGTCCTTTTGTCTCTTGTGTGCAAAGATGGGGATGATGAGTGTGTTTGCTCTACCATTCCTATGAAACGTACTTATAATTATCATTTGTTGTGAGTAACTCCGTCACAGTAATTCATCACCTGACAGCTATGTGTTTTCCTTCTACTTTTTGTTCAAACATTTTTTGTTATTTTATTTATTTTCATTTCATTGGAGATGATCCATCCATATCAGCCTGTCTCTGGATCTAATTAAAATTTAATAATTCACAATATTGATAATGAGTAGCTTGCATTTTAGTTTGGATTATACTAATTTCCATTGTTATGCAGCCAATTTGAGTTAATTTTTCAAACATTACTAATTATACCAAATTTCGAATTTTCAATTTTTTAATTGGATTTTGAGATATTGATTCATATTACAAAGAATTTCAACTCTAGTTTTAAATTATATTTAATTAATTTGTAGATATTGATTAATATTACGGATTTCATACTTTCTTTAAATTCTACATTGAAATCCAAATTCTTACATCCAAGTACAGCCTATAGAGTCATATGAAAAATTAATAACCGCATATCCGTTACTTAAATTCAAATCATTCAATCCAAACAATATTGCTTTATAAACATATACAACTCGATAATTAATTTCCTTCATGAAATGTATATGCTCCTAATTTCAATAATTTTTAATATTTGTGGATGCTGACAATTGAAATAAGGTACAGATTTAATAATATTTGTGGTTGCATATATATATATTATATATATATATATATATATATGTATGTATATAATTTCTTGGCTTTCTTATTACATTCTTGTGGTTGTAGCTATGTAGTTGGAGGTGGTCTCAACCTGGTGTACAGGTGAGCATCTAGAGTGTTAGGTGGCCAGACTCTTAGGTTCACAACCTACAAGGGATTTCACCCAATAAATTATAAATAAAATAAATATTATTATTTATTTATTTATTTAAGAGCATGCATTATAGTTTCCTTGTCTAATTTTAATAATTACTGTCTGGGATTGTATGTATGTTGATCACCTGCTGTTTTTGCCATTATCACTAGACTATGATCATAATCCAAATTTTCCACCATACAATGATCGTAAAAATGTATACTATTTTGTCATTTATGTTAATTAAATTGCGTAATATTATATTTTATATAGTACGAATTCATGACCAAGTATACATAATACGGAGTAAATGCGTTTTTGGTTTTGAAATTTAAGTCACTCGAAATCTTCGTTCTTTAATTTTTTAGGGCAACATTTTGATCCTTTATATCTTTAATGTTCACAATTTTAATAATTTTTTGCCGGAATTCACCTCCACCGATGAGAAGCATGAACTCCAGTGAAAGAACATCTGAAATCATGAAAATTAAGAAGATGTAGGATCAAAATAATATCATAGAAAGATAAAGAATAAAAATATTAAAAAAAAAAACAAGCCAATAATAACAGTAACCCCAATTTTAAAAGGTTTGAGATGCACATGCATTTTTCTAGCGAAAATGATGAACTGATCCGATAGAAAAAAAAGACTGAAATTGCAAAAATTAAAAATATACATGACCAAAATACTATCTTAAAAAAGAAATAAAAGAATGAAAGAGTTAAATGATATAAATGTCGGGATAAAACATGCATTTAAGCCATTAAAGAATTAACCTAAAACTATAATTTAGTCTTCCTTGATCACAAAGACAAAATTGTTGGATTAGCAGAATGACAGGACACGAGAGAGTTGCAGCTGGTTTCACTGTTTTCTGGCTAATTAATTTCTCACAGCTAGTAGCTGTGATACTGCATGCACTTTTTTATATCTGTATCTATATATATCTGACAAAATCATAAATATTTATAATAATAATAATAATAATAATAATAATAATAATAATAATAATACTAATAATAATAATAATAATAATACCTAATTAGGCGTTAACGACATGTATTTACTAGTGATAATGATTTCAATCTGGTTAGTAGTGACAAAAGTTGTTCCAAAGTTATCATTATTAACGATTAGTGATACATGTAAATCCTACAATTATTTCTTTTGTCATATATATATATTAATATATATTATATGCACAAATTTTATATCATTGTATTTTTTTATATAAGCTTATAAATAAATAATGAACAATAATTTTATTTCATTTCCATAGATAAGATACGTAAGCGTACAAATTGTTCCTAAATGAGATAGTATAAAACTCCAAGACGCGAGTACAAAAGATAAAGAAATTGTTGAAGATTGAATTCGGGTGATATAATCAAAATTTTATCCAAAATAAGCATTATTTTTAGCCCACACACATTCGTAAATAATACCCAAGATATGATTCGCTTTGGCTGTATATGAACTTCACGATCTCAAAAAGAAAAGGCTTGGGGTGTAATAAGCCACTCAATTTTACCAAAATCAATATTAAAATAAATAAGTAAAAATTTGGTATACGTTTGTGTGTAGATAATAATGGTATGATGATGGTGATAATTACCTGTGGGTGGTAAAACCATGTTTGGAGAGTGAAAAATATACAGAAAGAAAATAAGAAGAGATAACAATATCTATCTATCTATATATATATGGAGGCCTCACAATAAGAGGTTGTATATGATAGTAATGGATATGGGTATATAATTTATTATAATTTATTTTTTTAATTTATTCAATTTTTATTTTGTTTATTTTGATTATCACTTGATATTCTGTTACTTATAATATTATATATTATTATAGTGTTTATGTTTATATACTATGACTTTGTGTTCATTGTGAGTTTGAATCTTATTAATATAGATTGATAGTCTACTTTTAATAATAGTGTCTTGTTTTTATTTTTTTAATATGTTGATTTATTTAAAAATATTGATGTATTACATTAGTATTTGATGTGAATGTATTGATGCAGAAATAAATAAATAAATAGAATTTAAGTGTTGGGTTCCGCATAAGTAGGCCGAGATGAAATTATTCTTTTATTTGGTAACGGGTATATCTCGATTTTCTATTTGAGAGCGTTCACGAAGACTTTCTTCTAGTTCAAGTTTAACGATGTTGTTTGGATGATAAATTAAAATTAAAATTTCAAACTTAAGTATTAATTGATATATATACATGTATTAATGAAATTATGTATGATTTATGTATCGTTTTTTTCCAAACAGGTTATTTAACAGCCATGACTTTTTTGATCACTGTTAACTTTTGGCAAAATTATCATTGCTTTAATGTGTTTAAAAGGACTAACTTTGTTCAGTCCATTTTGTACCAAAAATGTCACAATGTATGTTTAATGAGACTAAAAATGTATTTTGCCCTATATGTTATAAAAGATTTTAGATTAGTTAATTCTTATATTGAATTATTTTTTTTAGAAATATTGAAATTTTAATTTTTTTATTATGAAATTATCTGAATTTTTTCGCAAAAAAAATCATTGCATCAAATATAGCATGGAAGTCAATAACTTGACTGAATTACTGCATTGTCATAACGGAAATATATTTATATATATATATATATATATATATATATATATATATATATATATATAATTTTCACTAGTAAATATTTTTTTCGGTGATGAATAAAATACTGACATGATTAGATGGAGTTCAAAATTATGAGTTTGAGTCACATTAAATGCGTGAGTATTTATTTTAATTTTATGTGAGTGATGGTTACTTAGAATAAAATTGAGGTATGACGGACGCGTTTAATGATAAATGCACTATAATTTTGGAGAAGACAAGACGAGTTCTAAAATCAGACAAGCCATCCTAAGGACCATACTAATACTTGTTCATTTTAAGGAAGTTTCATCATCCTACTCTTTTTTTATCTTAATACTTAATTTAGAATGTTCAACAACTCATTTTTACTTAAGTAAGAATTATTCATTATATTTGATAACGGTCGAGGTATGTGGATATGAAGTCCCTGGGGTTCTTCGGGTCGAGAATAATTTGAAAAATAAAATAGATATCGTCAGTTGTCTGGAGGAAACATTTCGACGCTCAATGATCATATCAAATGGTTGATATGTTAAATAAACAACAACTGGTGTATTTATAGCATTTGTGCTAATCGTATGGACCCAACTCGACTTGATCCGTGTCCCCTATAAGGGCTTTGTTGGGCTGGGCCCCCATTGGGTTAGGCCCTCCACCAAAATGCTTGTGGTTCATGGATTATCTATATTAGTTGGGCCTTTACACAATATCCCACATTAAAATTATGTTAGTTTTTTTTAATATTTTAATGTAAATCCTGCCTAACAATTGATTTTCATTTAAGTAAGAATTATTCATATATTATAATTTTTTTTAATATTTGAATGTATTAAATAATGACGTATTCGTATGTGACATACTGGGATCATATCCGAACCCGACTACCTAAATGCTTGATCTCAACTCATGTTTGATAATGCTTAAGATGAATTTGGAGTCTGTTAAGAATTCAATAATGTTACGCTGACTTTTTTTTTTTTTTAAAAAAAATATGCGAATTTTAAATTATTCGATATATCAATAATTTAAATTAATAAATACATTCTAACGAGATAAAAAAAAAAAAAAAAAACGACAAACTACTGTAAAACCAAGCATGCCAAAAATTCAATAATGTTGGGCGGAATTAAAACCTGGATTCACTAATTATCCTTCTAATTAAAAACAAAATTCAACAAAATTTATAGAAAAGGAAATAAAAATTGCTCATCAGCACTTTTTGTCTGGAACTCTTTGTCCTCTTGGGATAGATAGTCTTTGAGTTGTAAAATGATTTGTAAGTTTAAGTATAGTAAAATTTGAAATTAACTGAGAATCAAAGTGAAAAGTGATTCAAAAGTTCGTGCGGAGAAGCTCATAATTTTTCACTTAAATAAATTTAATTTAAATGTTCCAAAAGCATAAATAGCGAATAAAATAATAATATTTTCAACTTATTTTTAATAAAAGAATTGATAAATACTTAAGTTGTCCCTTCAATATACAAGAGCTTCGTAGAAATTGTAGTTTGGAATTTGGATTAGGTTTCTCCGAATCCACACCATTTACGTAGTGGATAATTTTTAGTTGCTACGCATATATTGTACTGTTTAAGGAAGGCGATCAATCCTATAATTTAATAATCATGTGATTCAGTAGTTCTCACCAAACTTGATACGGGCAAGAATTTTCTCATTCTGGAGAATGACACACATGCGATCGCTCACTTGTGTTCAACAGTAGTGACCTACTCCTAAGATGGGAGCACGGTGTTGATGCCCGGAATCACTGTCATGCTTCGGGTGATGATTCGGAGAAGGTAGCACCAATTTTACCATGGAGTAGTTCTGCAGCTCGAGCAGCAACCTTAATGTGCATCGATAAACAGGAAGACCGGAGCATCAAGTGAGTGTTTCACACCTCAAAATTCTAAGGCAGTGACTGAAGGAAGATAAGATAACAGCATACATAGAGAAAAGCATAACAAAGAGTCAGGTAATTGCAGTTGTTCACAGTTAGCCATGCAGATGTTAACACAGACGCAATGTCAAGAACGGGATTTCAAGAATCGATATCTTGAGTGGACTGCAAAACCTTAAACTGCTCGGGAAGCAACTATGGAAGCATCAAAATATTTTCCTGACATCAGTGTTTTGTAAGAAACTAAGTTTAATGCGACTTCTTGAATCATAGGACAATATCAGTTAACCTACTGGCTACCACAGCCTGATAAGCAGGATGGGCTGTTGAGTGCTCTGTCCACTCAAATCTGCATGGTAGATCACAATTGTATGCAAACTAGAGCGTACCTAATCGAAGATTTTCAAGGCGTCGAGAAAATCACAAGTCTTGAGCTTAGTTAACAGGAAACAAATCTGAAAATTGAAAAGGAGAAACACTAGAATCAGAATGAAGAATAAATTCTTTTGCGAAAGGACAGTCAAATAAGCCCTTTCTTTTCACAATTATATGTGGATCCGGATAAGGTCCTTCGAGGAAAAGAAGGCCAGCACTTATTGTATCTGCAAGTATTGCTCTCTTCATCGTGAAGAATGGTGTAGTTTGAGCTGCTTACATTCCTAAAATAACAAGACTTATCACTTATGTAATGGTATTCTTGTTGAGTGCTCCCCAGTCCACTGACCACCAAGTTGCCTTTCACAAGCATATTGCCCTGGCCATTTTGCAAATTCTTTAGCCTGCTGGTGGAAGTTCCAAACTTGGAAGTCTTTTGCCTCGTCGCATCAATGCCCAATGTCACGTTAGCTACAGAGTCATAGGTTCCATTTCCTTTGTCAATACTATCAGAGTAAAAATCAAGAGTAAACTTCTTGAGCGAGTTCGTAGAGAGAATGGAAGATGATGGAGTCTTGGCGTCGACAGTCCCGTTGAAATGTATAACTTGATTCAAAATCTGTTGATTCCCATCATTCCCCATCACCATAGCATTACTGTATTTGAATTCTTGGAGCGATTGGTCGTGATGACTCCATGAGATGATTTTACCCATCCACTATAACTTATTGACCGACTAACATTTGTAATGAATAAGCCATCAAGACCTGTAAAATTAGAAAGAAGAGACAAGGAAAGAGGCGAGTCACTGTATTCCAACAGATTCCCTTGTGTTCTATCACTCCCTTTATCCAACCATAGATGCAAATTTGCATCAATATACCAGACATTCAAAGCATTTGTCACACTGAAGGCAAGCTTATGGGATTTTCCATCCAATATTTTACTCAACAGAGGTGTAATCTCGATATCATAAGAAGGGAGGTCAAAGGAACCAATGGCAGTAATCGGTCTCCAAAGGAGAGGATTGACACCCCCAGTGTAGATCACAGTAAATGGCCAAACTGCACCGACAACCAAACCATCCAAGCTAACCACAACCTCCCGGAACGGCCCGTTTCCAGGAACACCCGTAAGGTTATTCGCAGAAATGTACTCATTTGGATAGTTCCCAAACCAAAATTCATCATTTTCATGGAAAGAAACATACACCTCAAGCACAGCCCTGTACACATTCTGAGGAATCAAGAATTCCTTCGACTCTACATCCGTCGAATTCTCAATCTCAAACCACAAACCATCATTCAACGGCAAGGTTCTTGAGATGGGCAATATCAAATCCGCCACAGAACCGAACCCATACCCATTATCCAATTCACCATATTCAACAGCACTATGTCCATAACTCCTATCAGCAGGATAAAAATGAATACTAACATTCACATGGTACACGCCAGTGTAAGTACTATCAACAAGATTTCCCAAATAAACAGCAAGAGTCTGATTACTCATCAGCAGCGAATAGTACCTCGTGATGTCTTTCTTCACCGTCCAGACAATGCCGGTAGCTCTCGGCTCAGCGGTGCAGCTCCGGAGAATCTCAACCCCGCCCAGCCAAACACCAAAGATTCTATCAAATTGCCTCCCTTTGCAAGCCGCGGTCCACTCAAGAACAATTCTTGCAAAGTTCTGAGATGGGCAATCAGTGGGGGGTTTGTAGTCTGCAAGAACAGGGGACTTGCCATAGGTGTAAGCAAAGTCGTGTTCCAGGACCAAATACGAGCAAGGTTTGGTTTTGGGGAGTGGGATAGGTTTTGTGACCTCAAAGAAAGTGGTGGGAGGAATGTCGGCGGTGGGTAATGAGGTGGGCTCAGAAAAGGGCTGCGATCTGAATAGGGCAGCCGTGGAGTGGAGGTTAGCGGCGGAGAGCGGTGGTTGGTGGAGGAGTGTGAGAGTGGAGAGGAGGAAGAGGAGGGAGTAGAGAGTGGAAGCCATTCTTGGAATGGTGGTTGGGTGTGGTGTATTGCAATTTGCAATTTGCAACTTGTATTGTTTTCTACTCCAATTAACAAATGATAACAAAAACTACAGTATAATCAATTGCATATGGAGTGGAAAACAATGCTGCAGGTGTAAACAACTATGGAAAGGAATCTCCATCTCCACTACTTCTATTATCCACCAATTTTTCATCTTCTTTCTCCTCTTTAAAAAGAAAATTATTATTTAGATTTAGCTCGCGGCAATCAATCTCGCATTAAATATAATACGCTCTTCTTATTCAATTGATGACTGCTAATTTATAGCAAATTTATTACATTTATTATATAATTACTCAAAATCTAATCCACTTAGTATATACATGACACATATATAATATTTTTTTAAATATATAGATATTGTCTACTATTCATATATTAAACACAATATAAATGGACTATGAAATTGTGAAAAATAATTCAATACAAAAGAGGTGTCGGTATGTTTTTTAATTTTATAAGTTAAGAATCTAATTTTGAATATCCGGAGAAGTATTTGATAAGAAAGAAGTCTTCAAACTATTAGGTTGTTCCTTAAAAAACTTGAATCTTTGTCTATTCCTTAGTCCTACTCCAATTGCCCCACCCATTTGCAGATAATAATATTATCATCCTTTCTCTCTCTAGAATGCAGCTTCAAAACCTTTCCCTCCCTAGAACCCTAAACCCTCAGCTCTCCCCCTTTCACTTCTCCTTTCCCTCCAAATTCCACAACCCTCTTCTCAATACCCTACCCCGGGTTCATCCTTTTGCCGCCAGTCTCAAGTCTCCCACAATCCACGCACTGACCCCTAAACCCGAATTCTCCCGCCGAAATGCCAACCACCGCTCTGACCTCCGGTCATTCGCCGGACGGAGCAAAGGGAAACCTGGTGGCTCCTCTCCCGGCCGCATCGAGGGCGACGCGGAGCTCCGCCGGGAGGCTAAGCGGAATGCTCGCCGGAAAAGCAAGAAAATGGCGGAGAGCCTATTTTACAGGATGAAGAATCCCCACAAGAATTACCCGGATAATTTCTCTGAGGAGGAGCTCCAAATGATCGGTCTGGGCTATGATAGGATGGTTAGGTTCATGGACAAGGATGACCCCAATTTAAAGCATCCGTACGATTGGTACAAATATGGTGAATTCGGACCCTATTCTTGGCGTGGTGTGGTATTGGGTGACCCTATTCGTGGGAGTTTTTCTGATGAACGGGTGACCATGATCGGCGAGGTTAGGGATCAAGAGGAGTGGGAAAAGATCGAACAGCACGATATGGCCACGGATTTCCAGAAAAGACTGGATGCTATGGATAAGAACAAGGGATTGAGGTACTTCTGGGTGTTTGTTAGGCATCCGAAATGGAGGGTTTCTGATTTACCTTGGCAGCAGTGGACTTTGGTGTGTGAGGTGGCGCTTGAGGCAGGGAATCAGAGGTTGGATAAATGGACTTTGATGGGGAGGCTCGGGAATAAGGCGCGGGCAATGATCACCCAATGTGCAGCCTGGATGAGGCCAGACATAATATATGTGCAAAGGCCGGTGTATCAATGCAGATTTGAGCCTCCGGATGAGTTTTTCGCGGCATTAGCACCACTGCTTGACCCTGAAACTGAGGAGGATTACATGTGTGAGCTGGTGAATGACGATGGAAGCGTGGAGATGTGTACGTATTTTGGTGGGCTGTGTAAGATTGTGAGAGTGAACCCAAAGGCATTTGTGGATGATGTGGTTAAGGGGTTTCAGAAGCTGAGTGATGAGAAGAAGTCCAAGTGTTTGGAGTTTTTGTTGAACAATCATCCGGTGATGTTGTTGCATCCATATACAAAGGAGTGGAAGGCGAAGTTGGAGGAAATGGAGTTGGGTTGTGATGCACCTGATGATGATGATCATCATGGTGGTAACAAGGGGGATAATGAGATCATTGATTGGATTGAGGAAGACGGCAATGATGATGGTGGTGATAGTAATGAAGTGAATGATGATGATGATGATGATGATGATGATGGCATTGCAGATGAGGTCATTCTTGATGCAAAAGGAAAGGGGGATGAGGGATTAGGAATCCAAGAAGACGAGGATCCTGAACCAGAAAAAGATGCTAGGTATTGGGATGAGGAGTTCAAGAAGGCAATAAGAAGCAACGAAGCTATGGAAAAGCTTGTAGGGCGAAGTGTAGAGATATCTAACAAGTTCTATGAGAAGCAGCTCAAGTCAATGCAGAAGGAAACAAGACAAACTTCAGGCGACGGAGATGAACTAGAAATGCGAGGTAGAAGGGCTAAAGTGAGTCCCCAAGAATGGAAGTTACTTGGCTATGGTCCATATAGGAAGAGGATCAGCAAGAGTAAGATCCCTCCTGGCTTGTTTTTACGTGCAGCCGTTAGACCATTTACCTACAGAAATCTTGTTAAGGAGATTGTCCTGACAAGACATGCAATTGTGGAAGGCGAGATTGGTAAGAAGAAGTAATGCCTTTTTGCTTGTAGATGACTAAGTATGGTTCTTGCCAACGTTATTGAGATTATGAACTGACAGGCATGTATTAATTACTTAATCCATAGAACAAAACATTCCCAAATTCCTAAAATGGATGGCAGTGAGACTCAAAACACCGTCGTGTCTTTGCCTTACGTTGTCTGATGTTTTCACATCAAGTTTAATGGAGATAAGGTGGAAGCAGAATTCGTCTTGGAATGAGTTACTATTTCTCTATTTACATTTCCCGCAACTTTTCCCTCCGCATCATTACATATCAGCAGCCGGATTTTTGGGGCACAACACAGAGCAGATTGCATATTTGACAACCTTAACGGAGCTTCAGTTTCTAGGAAGCAACTGCAATATCCACAAAAAGGTCAAACCATCAAAATGGAGGATGGAAATTTCTTTAACTTTGAAATTAATTTTTTCCTGAAATTCTTCTACATGTGAACATATATATTTTCGGGGAAAAATGCATCCTACCCCCCTGTGATATACCGAATGTGCAAGATACTCCCCTATGAAAAAAAAAATATCAAATTACCTCCCTGTGTTGTTAAGAATAAAGCAAATTACCCCCCTGACCCTGAAAGTGTATAACACGCACCATATGTGCGATTTTTATTAATTTTTAAGAATAAAATGCTATTTTATATTTAAATACAATATATACTAATATTTATTATATATAAATAATATATATATTATTTATAATATTTATAATATATATATTTTATTTAAAAAAAAGAAAGAAAAAACCCTCCCTCTTCCCATCGCCCCCCCCCCCCCCCAGCCCACCAACCCCATCGCCTCCCCCCCCCCACCCCCACCCGTCAGCCGCCGTAACCCACCCCCCCCGGCGCCCCCCCACCTTCCCCCCCCAACCAGTCGCCCGCCCCAGCCCCCCTCCCCCCGTCGCCGGCACCCCCACCTCCCCCCCCCTTCTTGTCGCCCGTCCCCCCCCCCTTCCTCGTCGCGGTCCCCCCACCTTCCCCCCCCCCCCCCCCCGCCCCCCCCAGCCCCCCTCCCCCGTCGCCGGCACCCCCACCTTCTTGTCGCCCGCCTCCCCCCCCTTCCCCGTCGTGGCCCCCCCACCTTCCTCCCTTCCCCGTCCCCCCCACCTTCCCCCCTTCCCCCCCTTCCCCGTCGAGGCTCCCCCAACTTCCCTCCTTCTCGTCGCCGTCCCCCCCCCCCCCTTCCCGTTGCCGCCCCAGCCCGTCCCCCCTGTCGCAGCCCACCCTTCTCCACCTTCCCCGTCGTCCGCCCCCACCTTCCACCGTCGCCGGCGCCGCTGTCAGAGCTCTCTCTCTCTATATATACATATATATACATATATAACTTTAATTAATATTTAATATAATATATCATACATATATTTTTAATTAAATTTTATGTAATATAATATTAAAATATATTCATTTAATTTTGATCGTTGATCAAATTTAATAAAATCTGGACCATTGATCTATTAGTTAAATTTGAGCCTTAGATTCAATCAAATCTAACGGCTATTAATAAGGATATAAATGTAATTTTATAATTAAAAATTAAAAAAAATAAAATATATAAAAATCGCGCGTGAAAAGCACGAAATCGCGTGATGGACTTCTTTGCTTTATTATGAAAAACATAGGGGGGTAATTTGCTATTTTTTTTTCATGGGGGGGTAATTTGCACATTTCGTATAACACAGGGGGGTAATTTGCATTTAACCCTATATTTTCGATACATTGTTACTTTTGGCTTTTGGTAATTATTTTATTTTATGATTTTTCCAAAATGGGGTCTGGAACTGGTACAATGAAGATAATAGTTTAAGGACTAAACTTACAAGGACAATTATACCGCACTCTTTTGAGGTTTGGTGTAACTGTATGTAAAAATATTATATTTAAGAAAGTACATATACTATATAGTATTGCCGATATTTATTTTCGCCTAACAAATAAATTCATTTGTTTATTAAAAATTACCGAATTTAAAGATATTAGCAAAAAAATTGAATAATAATTCATATTTAATCTCAATAGATTTATTATCGATTTATTGCGGATCAAACAAATCTTTTTTAAACAAACTACTCTTATACAACTGAATATACCTCCTCAAGTGCACTAGTACATAAAGATGTATAAGGATAGTTTGACCAGAAGAGGATTTTTTTCGATGCAATAAGTTAGTAATAAATCAATTGGGAGAAAAAATGAGTTTTTCTTTCAAATTTTTTGTTAATATCATAAATTTAGTGAATTTTGACTAACGCAGTGAAACAAAAACAAATGTTATGGATATTATATGTAATATCCTAAATTACAAGGGTCTAAATATAATTATACCAAGTTCAAGGAGGGCAGTGTAATTATCACAAATTATAACTATTAGTATTATAGGGTGGAAATTATAATAGCAGTAAATATAAGGATCAAAGTAAAAATTACCAATTTTGTACTGCTCCTCTCTGGTTGTGTGTCAATCGGAGGAATCTCGGTCGCCAATTCTGTCACCGAAATCCTGAAGCAGGAGCATCTCTGATTGTTCCTTCGATGACTGCGCCTCAAATGGACCCGCAATACGAACAAAGGCTCAGAGACGATGTCATTTACCTTCACTCCCTCTGGCACCAAGGCCCCCCTACAGCCGCCGAGTCTGCCGCCTCCATCGCCGTACGCCACCAGTTGCAGCCTGCCAAAGCAATTCAAAAAAGAGAAGAAACGCAGAGGCAAAAGTGGGAAAAAGTCCACGAAGAAGCCCAACAATGCCGCCCCAGAATCTAAATCATCCCCCGGCCCTGAATGGCCGTGCCCCACCCCTCCACCGCCGGATTCCGCCACCGGATGGCCCAGTCTGGAAGCAAAATCCGATGCGAAGACCCTCTCGCTCTCCTCGGAAGAACAGTCGAAATTGGCTGCAAAACATGCCCACCAGCATGCCGTCAAGGTTGTCCACGAATTCTTTATGAGTAATAGAGCTGATGATTCTGATGGAATTGATAGTAGTAGCGATGAGGATGACGAATTGATGGAGGAAGACGATGGGAGCAAGGAGTACAATTTTTTCTTTAAGGTGTTTAAGGAGGATGCCGGGTTGAGGGAGTATTATGAGAATAATTTCGCTAAAGGGGAATTTAGTTGTCTGGTGTGTGGTGCTTTGGGGGGAAAGAAAACAGGAAAGAAGTACAAGGGTTGCCTGCCTCTCGTGCAACATTCGATCACCATTGCCAAGACGAAGAAGAAGAAAGCGCATAGGGCATTTGGGCAGGCTGTTTGTAAGGTTCTTGGTTGGGACATTGATCAGCTTCCTGCCATTGTTTCTTTGCTCAGTGATAAATCCAGCGAGACTCTGGTGATTAGTCATTATAAAAATTACAGTATTTTGGGATGACAATTGAACTTTTGCTGGAAATGAATGATTTTGTTTCTGCAGGGCAATGTCAATAGTGAAAACAAGGATAGCTCGACAAATACCGTGAACAATATTGATTATATAGTAGGTAATAATGGCGAAGGAGTGTCAGAAAGTGGTTCTATTGCTACTGGAACTTTGCCCAACAGTGAGGAAGGAGATTTGGTGCGTTTTGTTGGAAATGTTTGAGTTTGTTCTGAAGATCGAGTCTGTCTTAGTTCTTACTTGATGACATTCGAGAAGGTTGACGAGTGTTCTGTTGTACTTGAACTTTTGTTTGTACAGAATTCCATGATGTGTCCTGATGCTGGTAAAAACTCAGAAGATATTGGCATGGTGCATTTGCATGACGCGGAGGAGCCTGCAGCAGAGGGGTTATCTCGTGTGAATGTATTGATTCTCTCACGTTTTATTCACATATGGTTTGTCCATAGTCTTATCTTGTTAGATGGTGTATGATTCTTGTGATGAATGATTATGGGATCTAATATCAAACGGCAAGCAAATTATCTGATAAAGTTGACTCTGGTAGTGAATAACCTTCAATCTCGTTTGCGTGGGCTCATGTCTTTCGCAGTGCTCTGTCGAATCATATCTTGCTTTACTTTTTGTGAGTTGGGTTATTAAATAGGATGTCAGTAGCAGACCCAGTGAATTTGAAGATTAATTTGGAAACATGTGATACCTATTGTGCTAATATATGAAAGGCGTGCTGACTTGGCTCTCATATCCTTGTGCATGAAACTGACGGGTAGTTGGATCAATGTAAATAGGCAAGCCTTTCTCTTAAGAAAATGTCTGGTATAATGTAGTTATATATGTTTGAGACTGTTGTGGCATTTGAGCTTGTGTGATTCTTAACTTAGAAACTTGAGAGGTTGAAGAGGGATTTTTGTGCTGTACTTGACTTTGTTGCTTCAACAGGATTCTTTGATGTGTCCTGATGCCGATAAAAACTTGGAAAATCTTGGCGTGGTACATCCACATAATATGGAGGAGCCTGCAGCACAGGGGTTGACTAGTGTGAGCGTCTTGATATTTTCTGTTTCCTTTTGTTTCTATATAGTTTTTCCCTTTCCTGCATAGTTTTATTCACATAGTTTTCCCTTTACTGCCTAACTTGAATCTTATATGCTTACTTGTGCTGCTGTGCATATGATATAACTGATGAAAAGATCCAGTAAGATGTACATAGGGGAGCCGATCTCTTAATAAGTTCGGAAACGCTTATGTCAAGTTTAGCTGATTTTACCACTGCAATTTGATGGTTGGGTATCGTAAGTTCAGCATCAAATTTCTATACGACAATTTGTCTGTGAGACAACCCCATAGAATGTGAGAAGAGGTGGGGGCAGGACAGCAGCAGAATTGAACATTTCCTGAAAAGTTCTAGCAATTGTCAACATAGAGGTCGTATTACCAAGTGGTATGATTAGCAAGCCATAACTAGAGACTCGAATTTGAACTAGTTTGCCTACAATAGTAATTTTTACACTCTGACTCATCAAATGAAGTCTAAGATAGTGGTCATCATCTACCACTGCTCGGCTCTTATCCTACTTTTCTATTTTCCTCTTCTTTTTTTTTTTTCTATTCTTTATTCTATCTTCCTCATTCTTCTTTTGTAATACTCTTTCTAGTTCCCATGTTACCTTCCTTCCACCTCTGTCAACATCATTACATTTTCATCTCCAAACTTTTTCCTCCATGGCTCCCAACCGGCCACCACCTCTCCCATGAAACGAATCAACTTCCCACCCCTCCACCACTCCCCGGAAGTCTGAAGCTGTCCAATGATACAGTAAAAAAGACATAGATCTGATAGTTACTCCTTCCAGAAAGTTTTTGTATGGTTCAATTAAAGAATGGTACTGTATAGGAACTAAGGATGCTGTTAATTGCGGTTAAATAATTAATAAGCTATTATCATGTTGCATACTAAACTTTTATCATCATGTTTAAGTTAACCTTTTGATACGACAATGAGATTCTTGAGTTAATGTTTTGTAACAAATGGTAGATTTTTGCTTGGTGTAGGTGCCTCTTGATGGAAATAATGGTGACGGTAATGAAATGCAAGATCTGCATATGGGCAATGGCGTTCTTCATGGAAATAATGGTGACGGTAACGAAATGCAAGATCTGCAGATGGGCAGTCGTGTTCTTGACGGTCCAGACGGTGTTGGTAACGAGATGCAAGATCCGCAGATGGGCAATGGTGTTCTCGGTGGTCCAAAAGAAGATAATGAAATCAAAACTTGAGAGTGTAACTCTGTCTGTGGGTTGGTACAGGTTTAGAACTTTAAAGTTTTAACTAGCTGCATCATGATGATAAGCTGTTGCGCATTGGAATTACCTGAACTTTGTAACCGCGAGATGTTAATCTTTCTTACTGTTGGAACAATTGAAAAGATCAAATCTTAATCTTATTGATACTGCAGCTACTATCTTTTATTCAATACTATTCCAAATTAGAATAATCCTTTCAAAATAATAATAACAACAACATTAATTCTCAATAATTAGAATATTACAAAGTAATTAAAGAGATATTATCATTTAATCAATCATAATAAAGAGTTGGTGGGGTGGGGTGGAATCAATTTCAGGTTTCAATGGCAGATATTTGTTGTGAGAGAAAAAGTCAAGGAAAAAGGCATATAGTAATAGCAATAGCATAGAATAGATAGCAGTAGATAAGTATACGCATAAGCATCCATCGGCCAAATTCCAATTCCAATTCCAATTCCCAAAAGATATATATATTCTGTGGCCTTGCGGGATAACTCAAACGCGTCCCCAAACACCCCCCAATTTCCATACCCCTCATCTCATCTATATAACCCAAATATCAATCGCCTCTTTCCCTTTTCCCAACACACGTACTCCCCCTCCTACATTTTCTTTCTTTACTCCAGATTGAGCGTGTGCGGAAATGGCAGGAATTTCTCAGGACTGGGAGCCGGTGGTGATCCGAAAGAAGGCACCCACCGCCGCCGCTAGGAAGGATGAGAAAGCCGTCAACGCTGCTCGCCGCGCCGGAGCCGAGATTGAAACCGTCAAAAAATGTGCGTAATTCTTCTTCTCCTCTCTCTTTCTCTGTGTTCGATTTAGGTTTTTAAATTTGTTTAATATGGAGGTTTTGTTTTGGCGTTTATTTTTGGCTGGAGGAACTCTTCGTAATAATAAGCTTTAGGAGATTAGTTATGGAGCGATATAATCGTTTCTTATCTTATGTGGATTCCTGAAAATTAATTTGATATGCTATGATATTATGTTTCTTGCTTGGTGTTTAGCTGTGATGATTATTGTTTTATTTTTCATTTTACGATTGTCATGTTATGCTGCTGAAGCTGAAGGCAAGAGCTTAACTTTGCAGGTCCTATAAATATTTTGAACCGTTTGAAATTATATGCTGGATGGAAAATTTTGAAATTGCTAACTCAGGTGTTTGTCTTATACCATAAGATCCTAGATAGCTGACTATAAATTTGTAATGCAGCAAATGCGGGGACGAACAAGGCTGCCTCAAGTGGCACCTCCTTGAACACCAGGAAACTTGACGAAGACACAGAAAATCTTGCTCGTGAGTTGAAATATTTGCTTGCTTTCTTGCATTCAATTGAGTTAGTTATATTTTTCCATTCCATGTGATAATTATTTTGAGTTGATTAGATTCTTTCATCAATATTTTTGGATGTTCACTACTTCATTTTTTCTTTTTTGTGAAGGGGGCTCCCCGCCCTGCACACCCAAAAAAAAAGAGGGGAGAGAGACAGAATGATTTGAATCTTCCATTTCATTTCAGACTTAGTATAGTTTAGTTTAGTAGTCATGAAGATATGAAAACTTAGGTGTTTCACTGCAAACTAATATTTTTAATTATCACTTAACGGCAGCTCAAAATCATTGACTTCTTGCATCTACATACCAAATATCTGTGGTATTGGACCTTCTCATTTCTGCTTTTGTTTTGGATGATGAAGATAAGGAACCTGTTGATCCCACTCCACAATTGGTTATTACTTTCTTGATGGAGTCAAATATCATCTTAAGTGTAAATGAAAAATGTTTCTTAGTTTTGGGGGACCAACATGGAGATTGAATTAGCATACCACCAATATAACCCCTCTACAAGATACCAGATTAATATTAGTAGTATAATGTACAATGTTAGTGATTTTATATCTGCCGAATGGTAAGGAATTATTTTTCTACTGGGACACCAAACAAAACTAATCCCTGAAAAGGACTGCAAGGTTCTGAACCTGTTGAGGGTTTCTATTATAAGTTTGAGTCTAATCGTGGCTTAGATTTGGTGAGTAAAGAATCATGTAGAGGGGCGTCAAATCACGTAGGTTTTCCACAGCTGACCAGTGAAATCCCAATAGGCCCAACTGATCTCATTTTTATCCATATAAATTACAGAAAATTCTCTCTTTGTTGTCCTTATTGTTTGCTCTATAAGCAAATTTCAATTACTAAATTTGTTCAAGTTGAAACTTTAAAGCCTGCTGTAGTTTCTTTTTTATTATTACCAAATCTTTGTCTAAGAATAATGTATTGACTTTGCATATTCAAATAATTTTCTGAACTTCAACGGTTTGGTTGGGCAAATATGAGTAGATGTACCCCTAAATAATTTGGAAATATGGAGATAAAGTAATATGCCATAGATATTTGCAATTCGACGCATATGAGCTTTGACGTTAAGCACGATTGTTTTTTCTAAGAATTGGTTGAATAAATTTCATATTTGAACAGTCTGTTGAATCCTTACTAGAATTATCCCTGTACCCATAGAACACGTGATAGAAACAACTTACTAAAACAGATGTTGAGATTATGGTAGCTAGAACCTTTAAGCATAATTGCATGGGTATATTATGTAGTAGTAAATGTAACATTATATAGTCCTTCTCTACAAGTGGCCCCTCTGTTGACATATTCACCTTATAATAGATGAGAAGGTTCCCACTGAGTTAAAGAAGGCTATCATGCAAGCTCGAATGGACAAGAAGATGACACAAGCTCAACTTGCTCAGGTATGTCCTCTGTTTCATATTCTCTCATGGATGTGTTTCAAAAGAAGCTGGAGCTTTTTACTAATTAACCTACATGGTGGCATGCAGATAATAAATGAGAAAACCCCAGATCATACAGGAATATGAATCTGGAAAAGCATACCCAATCAGCAGATCATTTCCAAACTGGAGAGGGCTCTTGGTGCAAAACTGCGTGGAAAGAAATGAAAATTTGTAGGGACGAAAGTCGGCGTTTTGCACTTCCATTGTCCTCAGAGTCGTACAAGTGGTGGTGTACATGAACTTTTCCCTTTTCTTTTCCGTTTGGCTACTGTATTGCTCGTATGACAGGACTCTAAAGATGGTTTTTGGTTTCCTTGTGAAACGTGCTTGTTCTGCTGCTGAAAATAGAAGAATCCCATGACTTATGCTTATAAATCTTCAGTTTGTTTCAATGGTTGCTTCTTGTCAACATACTGTTGTATCCACACAATCTCCTCTGCATATAGTCTCGAATTATGTCGATTATGTTTCAATACCTATCTCATGCTTGTGATGGAGGAATTGCTAAGATATTAAACAGCAATTGCTAAAAGGAAAAATGCGAGTCATTGATATCTTTGCTAGTCTTATCTTCAGAACCACCTGAAACAGAATTTGTGTGCGCAACGGGGAAGAGAAGCCAGAGAGGAAATTTACACTTTACGATCTACTGGTGACCTGTTGCTGTATAGGACCACAGGATAATGGGTAGGGTTTTACGCTATTTATATTCAGAAAATATCTTCGATACCCACATCTATATCCTACGGTGCAGGCTTTCACACCGATGAGTATGAGTAGATTTTATTGTCCTAAAATAACCATGAGGAGTAAAGTTTAATATCCTAAAATATTACTTATTCATTAATTTAAAATCATTGTATTTATAAACTTTTGGTAGATCAATTGAATGTATTACATAAACTCTCAAAGCTATTAAATCTTGTATAATCCTGTTAACTTGAATCAAATTTGCAGGACAGTTCTTGATCAACTTTTTGATGAAATCAATGGATCGTTAAACTCAATTAATGCGCGACATTTATAAAATCTGATTAAACTAAAAATCGTGGAAAATCATCAAATTGCAGCTCGACGCAAATTCAAATAGATTTAGGAAAGAACAAGTTAAAGTTACATATATTAATCTGTTCATAGTATCGGTCCATTATTATTCGAATCTCAATTATGGCAAATCTGCATCTCTTGAAAATTCAAACAATTATTATTTTAATTTACCGATCGGAAGCTAATGAAATACTATTAATAAATCAATTTAATAACATATTTTTGTAATATTAATACAAAAAATACACAAGAATCGTTTCATTCCTTTTAAGAAATTTTATCACTTGATTTCAATGTAAGTTTGAAATTTCCAAAAAAAAATTATGTTTTTTAAACGTATTCCGCAGAAAGAAAAAGAAAAAAACAAAAAAATAATGGGTCATCCGTTCTCCTAGACTTTCTGACTCGATTTCCCCAACCGTTTTGCAATAGGAATAACTGAGGTTCAAAATTTGGATCGAGTATAAGGACAGTCTCCTAACTTTGATTTCAGTTCGGGTTCTAAATCTCTTAAATTATTTGTAGCCACAGATCCGGTGAGAACATCACCGGAAAGATCCTCTTTTATAGTCGTTCGATGTTCAAATTAATAAAATTATTTAGAAAAAAGAACCCTAGAAAATTACAAAGGTAGCGAAAGTTGTGTGACCATGTGATTATCAGCTTTGCTGAATTGTAAGACTAACTGATTCCGATTTGATCTTACGGTTGAGGAGATCAGTACGTTATTGGATTCGGATAGGGTTAGTACGACCGGAATGTAAAATACAAGGATCTATCTGCAATTCTTTCCTAGGTCCAGGCATGGCATGCACAGTGATCCATCCTCCTCCAACTTGAAACATAAACACAACCACCAAAGTTGTTTACTCTCATTACTTGAAAAACTTTTATGTAATAAACGTACAATAACACCATGTACATAAATATATTTGTCAATCAAACTGTCAACAAGAGCAAAGGCAGGAAACAGTTTCCGACATCTCAAGTCTCTCAATCCAGACACGCTTATATTACTCGCATGCCAGTTTTGTCCCAAAGCTGGTCAGACAGATAGCAAATGCCTGGAACGCCGAGAGAGGCTCCCTATAGTCCATTGTGAAAGTGTCGTCTCCTACCTTTCCAAACTGGAGGAGCACCCTTTCCTCGTCGCCCTTCCCACCGGGCTTACTTTGATCCATAGCGGCAACCAGTTGAAAGTTCTTGACCGAGGCGACAGTCACCCTGCCGTGGAAATTCAAGCACCAGCATTCCAGGTGTTCGTGCCATCTTGGAGCTTTGTTTTTCAAAACCAAATTTTCCAAGTCCTGGTCTCTTCTGGTCTCTTCATTTCGGAATCGTCATGATTACTGTCGGTAGAGGATTCCTCTGAAGATGGGCAGAAATTGAGCGTATCATCCTCCTTGGACCTCTTGATTTCAACAGATTAAATTTGTAGGAAACGTGCCCGACTTCAAAGTTACCAGATGGGACTTGGGGGCTTATCTGCTTGCTCGCGACTCTACGGCCAGATTTGCTGCTCGATGGCTTTGCTCCATCGTAGGGTGGTTGGCTATCATAGATTGTGAAATTAGTGCCGAGGAAATCAGACCTGCCATAATAGAGATGAGGGATTTGGTTACTCAAATTAACCAAGAAGAGAAGGGCTAAAAACAATCCCAACAAGAACAGTCTCAAATTCCCAATCGCATCCTCAAAGGAGTAGTTCCTGAGTATAAGCTAATCTCATATCGCAGACATTAAGCTAGCTAATTGAAAGATGCAGCTTTCCGCTGCAACTGAATTAGCAAAAGTGAAACATTTCCCCGTCTTGTTTTGTCGTCAAGTTGTGTTTAAAAATAGCCTAATAAGTTGAAGTTAGTTTTTTTTTAAAGACAATTTCTAAAGAAGTGTGTAAAAAGCTGCAATTTGTTGATTTTTGTAGATTTTGCGTCTCTCTATATTAAGGGTTTCCAAGGACTATACAAGAAGCAAACAAGCGAGAGTTACTGTTAAATGGTAAACCAATTATCTTACGAAAAATATAAAATAGAGAAACAGACCAACAACAAATACAAATCAGAAGATCATAGTACCATCTTTATGTTAATCAAGGTAAACCAGCATTCCCGGTTGCAACATAACTTTAGATTCTTACTGACTCACTACACTCTTAAATCTAGCAAAAATTTTATAATTCCAAGAAAAGCCGAGATCCTACATGGGCATCATAGGCTTGCCAAGATTTGGCAGATAGAAATCCTTACCTTAATTTTCCAACATAGGCTTTACTTCCTTGCGATAGATCATCACTATCTAGTGATATAATGTACTCTGTGTGGGCACCAGTTCTATATCTTCGTGCTGCTAGGAGAAACTTTCCTTTGTCCAAGAGTGCTGTAACAGAAACCCATTTAAATATCAGCTGATAGAGGTACAAACATGAGGAAATACATAACAATAACCAGGCACAAACTTTGGGAGATGTGTCATGAATCACGCAAGTCAAATGAGAAACATAATGATAGATATATTTAACTGATCTCTTACGTTCTAGTATCAGAAAAGACTCAGATTGTTTACACCATAATGATTCTGGCTGCAAAGTGTTTTAACATCGGAATAATCTCTGCCTAGATAATTAATTGCCAAGGACGCCGAACAGCAATTTGAAGACCCAAATAAAAGCATGCCTAAATTAACTTTCTCATAGCAAAGAAATTCTCCAATGTTTGAAAGGTATGAGATCGTTCAAGGAACTGCTACATTCAGAAACATCCACTTTAGTTCTATTATCTTATCAAAAATTTCAAGACATCATTCACTCAGAGGAGTTGAATGTTTTTCTCCCCAAATAGATCCAATCAATATAGCTAATAAGTGATCGCCAATGCAAGTAACTTTATAAGTAAAACTAATTCTTTTGAAAGTCCCGGCCGGAGGGAACAATGGGGAACAAACTATCATTATACAGCGTCAAATTTCTCTTACAAATGCAACCCCAATGCATTTATAAATGAATATTAAGGGATGCTCATAAATGAGTTCTACATAAGATCATATACATGAAGTTGAAATCTTTGGAGATGATTCCTTGCTAGATTAACTATCCAGATCTATTCAGAAAAAAAAATATATATATATATCAAAACTAGCAGCAAAAAAGTTTCTTTCTCGTCTTCCATAAATTTAAGGTTAAGCATGGTATATTTACTCAAAACTCAAGCAACCAACACAGGGAAGCAAACAATTAAGTCGTGAAGCAGCAAACTCTTTCGTCAGTGATCATAAATCTTTGAATTCAAAAAGAAAGTCTTCATACATGGTGAGAGGGCAAGATGCAGGTAAAATGTTGCATTCTTCTTGTCGCGTCTTATAAGACATTGAAGTGGAGAGTCCGCTGGCCCTGGCTGCAGTATATAAATTTACAATATTTAGGATTTTTCAGTTCAACAGATAGGTTATATATTGATAATTTCAATCATGACATAATTGAACAGTCACCCACTTTCCAATCAAAATATGCATTCTCAACACATCGAAACAAGCTGAGAAGATAACATAGACAACATGGAGCAGAGAAACAATTAATCCTGATTCACTAACGCAGAAACTTGTATCAATGCACTTTCCAGTTGTTAATGATGGACATTTTGTGCAAGAAACCATTATTTTACCCATTGAAAAATCTCCAAATTTATTCTACAACACAAAATAAAACCAGAAAACCTGTTGAAATCTCACATGACTTCTGTCAACTAAAACTGAGATTTTTAGTTCTTTCTAACATTCTAAGGAACACAGTAAAAGAGATTTTCAAATATACAAGAATGCCCAAGAAAACAAAAAATAAACTACAAAAACTCCAGGTAAACGAATGATAAAGAGATCATTTTGTTTCATAATATGCATTCAAGACTTGAAGCCGGAACCTAGTTGACATCACCATTGCAATTACAATCTGAATTGCTAACTAACAATTCGGAGCCCCAAAATGCAATTAATCAGCCAAACAATCTACGGGATGCTCATGTTCCTGACCCATCAAAAGAAATTCAAAAATCTCACCAAAATTCATAATCCCTACTAGCAATTATATTAAAATGGGACCTTTTTGAGGGAAGGAGGAAACGTGATTTTGCCGGGCTGATGACTAGAAGCCTTCTCCACAGCCTCTTTGGTGGCCTCCCTCCAGCGCTTGCAGACGCACGCGCAAGCGACGACGTTTTGACGCTGCGGCCATTTGTCCTCGCTCGCTTCCACCCGCTGCATTATTTCCCCCAGCAGCTCCGGCAGCATGTCCGCCCAAGAACCGGACTCAAAGAGGCCCGATTCCAAAGACAAAACACGGCCCCGCTGCTGCTGCCGCAGCCGGCTTCCACCATCATCATAATTTTCTTTTCTTTTTTCCTCTCCGCCGAGGTTATTACCATCACAACTCGTATTGCAAACGGAGGGGATATCCCAGGATACTTGGGATTCTTTGCAAGATTTGGAAAGTCCGAAAGAACGATGAACGATTCTCCGCGACAGAAATGATCGCCTCAACGACATCTCGTTTCCAGAGAGAGAGCGATGAGAGAGAGAGGAATGAGGGGAACCTACAGAGAGAGAGAGGAGAGAAAAAGAAGCATCATAGTTTAGGAAACACGAGAGAAATTCATGGACGCGGCATGAGATAAATTGACGCGCCTGTCAGCTAAACATTAACCACAGACGAATAGAAGTTAGACCTTGTTCCCTGAATCTAAGCGAAGAGACACGTGTCTAATACCTTGGATTTTCCAATCCTGTGTCAGTGAGATTTGGTTAGCAGTTGAATCCATTACCTCCTACGACTAAATCGCGACGTCGTTTCAGTGGGTAAGGCTGATGGTTTGAATACATCATTCGATCGCATGTCAAAAACCTTTCCTAATCACCCTTATAAACATTTCATTCCATTCTATACCCCGTGAACACATGCCACACTTTCTCATAAGATTAATTAATAAACGAGCAGGAGTTCACGTCCAAATAAAAAAAAAAAAAAATACAACAAAATTTGACGTCCCATATTATATAATTAGGTGACTTTAAATTCAAACAATGTTAATTTATGTGATTATAATTCGTATTAGTAATCCCGAATAAATCAGTAGTAGTTAATAATTAATTATTATATATATATATATATATATATGATCATTAATTAAATAAATAAATCAAATGATATATAGAAAGACATGTTAAAAGTAATTGTTGCAGTCTATTTCCGTTGGACAATCTACCAACTTTTTCCAATTTGATGATGGCAGCCAAAAGGCTACGAGGTTAGTGTCATGTCATCGGGCCCATCCAAGCTGACTGCAAGAGGATTGAACTTTTATATTACAAGTTTTATTATATTTAGTATTATATGTATTGATGTAGATAAAATTTATCTCCAATTGAATTTACGTTACGCTACGGAATATGCTTCTTCGGATGGTTGGAATATGCTTAAATTTTCCCGGCAATGAGGACTTACAAGGCAAAAGAGCATAAGAACCATATTGGGAAAATCTCGATCATAGTCATGTGGTATCTGAATTAGGCATATCGTTGAGAAGAAACATAAAAAGTCGCAGAAAATATATTGAAGTAGCAAATATCGTATCTAAAACATAGAGGACAAATATTATATATTTTACTAATTTAGCAATTTTACGTGAGCTATGTATCAGGGAATGATCGATTGGTTGCGATTACTCCACATGTACTTGGGTTTGAATCGTACTGAGGTTAGGTAAGAGCGACCAGAATAAAAGATGCGAATCTTTACATGTCTTTATTATTTGAAATAAAGCTAGAGATATCATGTCTTGATATGACAGATGTACTAAATTGCGATTAATATCATGAAAAAATCACACCATGTATCGTGTTTAAAGCACTAATCAAGAGTTGATAAAATAAAAGGTGATCGTAACAAATCACCCAAGTAAAGGTGGTCTAAGGAAATTGCCAACATACAATTTTTTAAAAATAAAATAAAATAATATAACATGTGTACACGATATATATATATATATATATCTATGTTAATTAGAACAAAAAAATATAATAGAAATTAAAATAAAAAATTCACTACGTCTTGTTCCTGATGTGGTGACGGTCAGGTCACGGGCACAAACGGCCATCCCCCGCCGTAGCTGCAAATTGAATTAGCATTTACTCAGCCGGCCTGCCTGGTTGGATGCGGCCACCATATATGACTGAAAGGGCTCAACAATAAGCGTGTTGATTTTGCTCCTCCTCATCATTTCTTATGTCACAACCCAATTATTTAGTTATTAAAACATCATATTCATGACAAATGTACACGATTCAATATAGGGTTATTTTCACTTACATCCTTTTATTATTTGCAATTAGAAGAATGCACCCCTCATTTTCTTTATTGCATTCATGTTACCCCTCTTTACTTTTAATATCTACTTTTTATTAGACAACTTGATATCGAAAAAATAACATCAAATAAATGGTTAAATTTAAAACAACAATCATTAATGAATGAAGGGTGCATGCGTCCATGAATTTTTACTAAAATCTTTTAATTATGTGCATGACTAAAAAATTCTTAAAATAACTATAATCTATTTATGAAAAAAAAAAAAAAACTGGAGAATTAACAATAGGTGGACAAATATACCCACAATCATTTTGTCAATTTGAACTAAAAACTTTGGAAATTTGAAAAAAAAAAATAATCATAAAAGCTGATTAAAGGGTTATTCAAAGACATTTATTATATGTATTACAAACTATAATATTCTGCTATAGACAAAATTATATTTTTAATTTTATAGACAGGTGAGTTCCAAATATTAAAGAATTTTGGAGATTTAGTCGTTTGAAAGAGAAAGTTAAAAGTGCACAGTGAATCGAGCTGCCCCTAGACCAACATGGATCGATTCGAAAAAATCGAGCTGCCCATAGAAAATTAAAATGAACAGTGAATCGAGCTGCCCTTGGGACCAACATGAATCGATTCGAACAAATTACCAACATGGATCGATTCGAATAAGTCCCATTCAAGATCGTTGCACTGTTGTTCATAATTGATCTTGAATTTTTAGACGGATCTTAATTAGGGTAATTTAAACCCAATCGGCCCGATTGAGGCCTTAATCAGCCTCAACTCTACATGTTCTATTTTTGTTTTTTTCTTTTATGAAATTGAGCAATTAAAACAAATATATAATCTAAAGAAGTTGAGCAATTAAAACAAATACATACTAATTAAAAAATAAGTTACAACTACCTCTTTAAAAGTTCTCACAATTGTGAATACCCCTTTATTATTTGAAAAATAATCAATACCATTGATTTTAACTACCATCTAACAATTAGCCCACTCTATTAAATTTTTATTTATTTTTTGTGGTAAACTTATAATTTTATTTTTTTTTTATTTTTATAGACTAAAATAAATTTTTATAATTTAAAAAAATCATCCACCCCATATAATTTTTTTAATTTTTTAAAAAAAAAAAATAAAAAATACAGTAAAAGTAAATTGACAATTTCATACGTCCATAAGAAATTACATAATCTCTCCAATTATCATGAAGATATTTATATTTTTTTAATTCGTAATTATAATAAATTTCAGCAAAATTCACTGTAATATACTCTTAATTTAATTCAACTAGATTTAATTTACGAAAAAATGTTCCTTACATTTGCTACAAACCAGTGAAGCTAAGCCAAATGTTTCCAGGACACGTCCCGAAGCAGGGAGTGACACCCGTCGGCCATGCACCAACGCCTGATCCCCCGCCTGGAAAACTGTCCGAAAGCGCGCTGACCGTTGCATCATTACCACAGAACCCCATCACTTCCCCCCAGAAATTAAAACAATTAAAAACCCCACAAGCAAGAAAACAAACTTCAAAAAATTCACCCCAAACTGTAATTATTTGCAGTCCAGTTAATCAGATTAATCTTACAATTATGGCACTAATCGAAGAGTAATTACCAAATGTACATGATCACATGCATATGCATCATCAATCAACTGCTTCCTCGTTGACGGTCTTGCTCAATGCCCCACCCACGAATCCCGAAGTGCAGCTCCGCCGCCCCTACCAAGAACTCCACCGCCTGCTGCGGCGTCAGCAGCTCCACCAGGGTTTCTATCGTCTTCAGCCGCAGCTGGTCCGCCCTCTCCAGAATCTTCGCCAGTCTTTCCATTTTCCGGTCGCCGTCGCCGTACTTCATCCCCAGAATATCAGTCGCATCGTCCTATACATATGTGTATGATCAAACCGCACGGAATTTCAATAATGTATGTGATCAGTTCTCGTAATTTACGTTAATATCGAATTTATTACTAATTAAGGAGAAATTAAAGGGAATTATTGGAGTTACACACACACACACTAATTATAGTAAAAGCTCAACAATTTAATAGAAGTGTGTGTATTAATTAATTAATAATAATGAAAGTTTAGGAATCCAAGAACTTCGCGTAGAATCTTCTATTTGAATGATTTTCTTTTTAAATTGCATATACATAATAAATTAATATAATAAATCCGCCTGTCACATTTATAAAAAATGCTTCAGATTAAATATTAAATGTAATGGTAATGAACTAATTAATTAAACTCCTAATTATTATTAATTTGGTAGTTAATTATGTTGGAAGCATGCGTGCCTGCCAGTCGGAGAGCTCATCGGTGATATCATTCTCTTGTTGTACGGTTTCAATTTGAAGCTCGCTAACACGGCGGAACTGGCCCGGGGAGAGGTCACCGAGGTCGCCGGTGTGGAAGCCGCGGAGGATGTCCACCACGTGGGACTCAAACAGGATGCTGGACTCCGTGTAGACGAGGTGGAAGGCGGTGGTGGGCCGCCACCCGCCGATCCAATGGAGTGACCTCTCCAGGGAGGTGGTCCATGGGGCGGAGAAGAAAGCCAGCACATCGTGTTTGGCGGCGGCGGACTTGGCTCTATAGTACTCGGCGTAGTGGGACATGGCCTTCTGGACGAGCTGGCGGAGCTGGTGGTGGTGTTCCTCGGTGGTGGGTGGGATGGGGGCTTCACTGAGCTGTTGCACCAGCTGCCGGAGCTGCTCAAACCAGGTATTGTAGAAGCGCTGGAAAAGCATTATCTTGAGTGTGTGTGTTTGTGGGTGAGAGAGAGAGAGAGAGGGCGGTGGGGGCGGTATCGCGGCGCTGTGGGGGGCTGGGTGGAATGAGGGTTTATAGAGCGCACGTTAGTGAAAAAGGTAGCTCTTTTAGCGGCGCGTGCCACACAGTTGGAAGCAGACTATTCGCTGTTCCTATGTCTCTTGGCAATTACTCATCAGTAGGAATATTCTTGTTTTTAATTAAATTTTATTAATTGTACATATCATTATATGTTATTTTAGATTATTTTAAATGGATTACAATCATAAAATTTCAAGAACTGATCACTTCCAAATTGACGGAACATCATATTTTACATTGATTTAAATGGATTACAATTATAAATTTTTTAGGGATAATTACACTTTTCTCCTCTCAAATTAAGTATAATTATAAATCTTTGTAATTTGAAAAATTATATTTAGTACTTTTAAAATTTGCTTCCAATAGATTCCTCCATTAGTGAAATTTTTTTAAATTTATTGATATTAACAAAAAAATTAAATAAAAATTTATATTAATGGCCTCAATTGACTTATTATTATAGGGTAAACAAAATTTTTCTAACTAAACTACCCTTATAACAATGAAGATATACCTCATCATATACATTAATATATGAAAATGTATTAGGGTAATTTGATTATATAAAAAAACTATTTGACCTGCAATAAATCGATAATGAGTTGATCGAGGGTAAATATAGATTTTTTCTTTGTTTTTGTTAATATCAGCAAATTCGATAAAATTTGATTAACGGATGGACTTATTTGTTAAATGGGAGCAAGGGTGTTAAACGTAACTTTTGAAATCACAAGAAATTTACATATAATTACACTAAATGTCAAATGAGGGGAGTGTAATTATCCCAAACTCTGAAAAACTCATTTGAAAAATCGGTCGAATTTAAATCAATTATATAACAAATACAATACAATTATAATATGATTAGTATATAATTCGAAAATAATAACTAATCATACAAATGTATTTCAACTTATTTTATAATTGATTTGAATATTTTTCCACTCATTTTTCATACTTTGGACCATGTCTATTTTACTCCTCTGTAAATTAAGATCCAATGGTTTTAAGCTCCGGATGATTAATTTTGGAATATTTATTCTAGTTTTTGATGATACTTATTAAATATAGAACATCGTGTTAGATCTTTTATTTGAAATTTTGTTATATTTTCTACTCCATATATTATATAGAAAGCCTTTTTTTTAAATAAAATAGATAATATTATTTTGGCATACAAAATAAAAATAACAATAGAATTTGAAAATAAAAGAGAGAATCCGTACAGAAGACAGGGCTAATTTGATTCACTGATTTCTCGAGGGCAAATGCGAACCACGCATTTACGACAACAACTTGAAATTTATCTTACAAATCCAACAGGTAATGGAAATCCTCAAATGCCAAACAACATTATCAACCCACCCCAACAAACAAATAATTAAGGTGAAACATGCATTTTATTAAAGAAAGAGTGGTACATCTCCAGGCTCTCTTGCTCGAGGACGACGGCGGCGGCGGCAGCGCTCTTGATCTTCATCCATCAGCAATTCTACCCTTCGCCACCCGCCTCCCACAATCATGCACCACCTTAAGACGCCAAGCTTGTCGAAAACCACACCAGCCACGGAATAAAAGACAAAGGCCCTTAATTACAATAAACACATCCGGCCTACTTTATTATAATGGCAAACTCACATTCTTTTGTTCCACTCAAACAGCTACTTCACACACTCACACACAGACATACATACATACATATATATATATATATATATATATAGAGAGAGAGAGAGAGAGGATATTGGATGTGATCATGGAGCTGCAGGTTTTCTCAACTGGAGGTCCTTTGTCTTACCCCACTCGTGCATGGAGAGGTGAAGTTTCTTAATGGAGACTAGAAGATCCACGCCCTGGAATGGGGTGAGAATGACCATCAACTCCTTGAACGTGCTGATTCTGAGCTTATCAGCGTCCACCAGAATGCTTGCCAGTGAGAGAGAATGCGCATCCATGGCCTTGACTAGCTCCTCACTCCACTCCCCCACCCGCCCTGCGCTCGTCGCTATCATCGCCAGAGGTTCATCTGCTATTTCCTCCTGCATACATTTCAAATCCATATATAACATCAGCTTTTGATATATAATCTGCGTTTATTCATCCTTTTTCAGCAATATACCTATATACTACTATCGATCATGGGATTAGTTAGTACTGCAAATGGAGAAACAATTCTATGGCTTAATTTGTCATGGACATCAATTTTTGTGTTTTGTAGTAACAAAGATCTCCATGCTCAATTTCTGCATTCAAAGAAACTTATATTATTTATCGTTAATATGACTAAATTTATGTTGTTATGATGAGTTAAACCCCATAATCCAGTTTGATCATAGTAGCCTCAGCAGTCTTGCGGCGTCTCTCATCTTCCTCTAAAAATGAAAGAAAAGACAAGTGATGAGTTCTTTTTTCCGACAGAAAACTTATAAGGAAACGCAGCAGAGAAAACCATTATGCCTGTAAACTTGCCATCCTGGTGCTCATCATATCCTCCTCTCTCACAGTCTTGCAATGCAAAGTGTTGATCATCTCCAGCTGGTGGGCAGAAATATCAGCCAAGTTTCCCTTTCTTTCGCCCCGGAGGATCTCACTGAGCTGCCCACTCAGCTCCGTGCCACAGACGGAGTAGACGAGCCTGAAGACAAGCGATGGCCTGCAGCCACCGATCCACAAGAAGGCAGTCTCGAAGGAGGTGCACCAGGTCGGGTAAAAGAACGACGGGGCGTAGTGCTGCGCCATCAGAGCTCGCCTTCTGCGGTACTCTTCAAAGTGTTTGATGCCCTTCTCAACGAGCAACTTCAGCTCGTGGTCGGCCACCTCGGAGTTGGGGGAGAGTGCATTCACGAGTTCCTCCAGGTCCTGGTGCTGCTGGAGCATCCAGTTCTTGAAACAGCACTGGAAATGGTCGTGATTTAAGTCAGCCATCAGGCGGCTGGCGGCGGTTTTATGTGGAAAATCTGTGTGTTTTCTGGTGGGGTATGAGGTTTGTGATGAGTCTTGAGTGTGGATTTATAATAACAGGCTGATTACAGTAACTGTAATTATTTACTACACCGTTCAAATATATGAGTAAATTTTAGTCCGGACTTGGTTCGATCGAATCTAAATCAATCATATGATAAGTGCAATATACTTATTCTATAACTGATTTGATTCGGCCAAATTTAATTTAAGTAAGAATATTCACATATATATGTCATGCGATGTGAATATATATGAATTGCAATAAAAATCTCAATCTGATTTCAAAATTTATTAGATATTAGATCTTCATTAAAGAACATAATATTTAAATATTTGAATAAAATAAGATCATATAGTATCGGCAATAACAATTTTATGATTAGTATGAAGGAAAATGAAGCGTGGTTTGTATATTTTATAAGTTAGAACTCCCAAGTTTCTAAGTCCCCAACATTTTACTTGTAAATTTTAGTTTAAATTACAATTAACTCCTCAAGGTTTAGTATAATTATAAATATTTTCTCATTATTTGAAAAATAAATACCCTCCTAATATTTTATGAAATTATGTAATTTTTAGATGGATATATGAAATTATCAATTTTGCCCTTATAGTATTTTTTTTTTCTTTTTAAAAAATTAAAAAATTATAAAAAATCAAACGGGATGAATGGAAAAACTTTAAAAATTATCAAAAAAATTATCCACTTAGTCCATAAAAAAGTTTAAAATTTTTAAAGAATAAATAAAATTATAATTTTTAATTTACAATGGCATTTTGATCAATTCACCATAAAAAAATAAATGGAAACCTAATGGACTTGGCTAATTATTAAATGGTCATTAAAATTACGAGGGTATTGGTAATTTTTTTAAACAACGAGTGAGTATTCATAATTATGTCAAACCTCAAAAGAGGTAGTTGTAATTTACCCTAAAATTTATAAACTCATTTTGTGAAAAATCTTTAAAATTTCAAATGTCTTATAGAATATTTTAGAGATCTTGTGCAAACAATGTTTAGAAATTCAATTTCATGTTCACATTTTAGTTTTTAGAAATAAAGAAATTTAATCAATTCTAAGAAATAAAAAAAAGTGTAATTATACTACTCACTTATGAGTTTTGATGTAATTATACGTAGATCCCATATGATTTGAAATTTTATTTCTAAATACATGATGTTTGTTTTCATCAAATAAATAGTTCCATCCGTTAGTCAAAGTTAATCGAATTTATTGATATTAACAAAAAAGTTGAATGAAAATTCATATTTACTCTTGATTGACTTGTTTCTTAATGTCAATCAAATATTTTCTAGTCAATATAATAAGAATAAATATATACATACTCACATGCATTATTGGGTGAAAATTTATAGGGCAGTGTAATGATCCTATTCTTTTTAATAGCAAAAACTTAGAAAAGGTAATTCTTGGACTTGTGAAAGAAAGAGAGATATTCAGCGTCTACGTCAAACTTGAATACCATTTGTTAATTTAATAGCATGGTGATGGTGGAACTAAAAGCAGTATGCAGCACTTGTCTGTTGATTTACCATTTGCTTCACGGGGAGCGGTGGAGCTGATGTCATGAGACTCTGAATTCATCAAAAGCAGCCCAAGAATTTTGTCCCGGAATGAAATTGATGAGGATTCATGTATAGGAGCTGGAATCTTGTGAAAGGGGGGAGGTCTTTGTCTTCTACAGCAGCCTGCATGGGGAAGACCACTGAAAACATGCGGAAGGCTCCAAACCCAAGCTGTTAAAGGAAATGATAGCAGCCAATCATGGTTAAAGTGTATAATATCTCACCAGCTCAATCAAAAATTAACTAGTGAATTTTCTACTATGTGAAATGGACGATCCTCAAAATGTGCAGGTGGGAGCCAGGCACTAGTTTCAAGCCCATGTCTCACAGAAGTCACATGGAGAATAATAGAAAATGAGGAAGCAACCAAAAGTTCAAGTTTAACCAAGGGTTGACGTAAATCCAAAGATGAAACTGTGCATATAAAATCATCATTCTTTACCCACAGCAATTGACAACGATGATTTTGTAGTGAACGATTAGCTGAATTAACTAACAAAAGCAGATCATCAGCCATTTACATATGCACTGATGTCGGGAAGAATCAAAGCTAAGAACTAGTCAGAAGTGGTTCATGATGTAATTCATCTGTGATATACTTAGCTCAGTAAAGAGAATTGTTTTTGGCATTAGATAGAGGTTTATGTCATTGCTGACCACTGGCCTTTCAGCTGCGCTGCACCAGCAATTCGCTTTCCCTTCTCTACCCTGAAAAGGGAAAGATACAAATTTACTTGAATTCATTGCATCTAGTTGTCATAGCCTCCTTCACACCTCATTGCCATCAAGGAGTGCATATAACTAATCTTACCTTAAATAACATAGGCAATAGTATGATTTGCAATCACCAGTAGTTGCAGGCCTATCACTGAACCAGAAACCCCATTGTTCATTTTGAATTCCCTCTTCAGAGATCAGCATGAAAGTTGTATTACATGATATGCTTTTTTGTCTTCATTAAATCAAAACGTTATATTTAAAGGAGAAATAAGCCACTGAAGCATATTTTTGGTTCAGTAAAAACATCTGACACTCAACTAGTTAGTGTTTGGCTTAGTAGTAAACACTCAAGTATCAACTAAAGCTCTCCTAGAGTTGGATGCTACAGAGATATGAGTAAATGTGAATTCCAGAGCATAGATAACTTGGATGCAGCACAAAAGCTAGACATAACTAAATTGTGGTAAATAATGGGATAAGAACAAAGAACTGAGCCCATTGCACAAAATCAATAATTGCACATTTTTAAGCTCCAAGTGGAAGGGCAAAATAGTCTGAAACTGTAGACAGACTAGGTCCCCAAAAGAAAGAAATTAATGATGCCCCCTGGTGAAATCCAGTGGCTGGCATCACTAAATATGTTTCATAACATTTGTCCAGGTTGCCAGTTTAATCCGTAGCTAGCATCAGATTTCACTGTTATATTAAACCAGAAGCAAGTTTCCACAATATACAATCTAATAAGGGACCTTTAAGAATGCCTGATCTAAGTAAGGAAGTGAATTGCTATTTGGATAAGATGGAATTCATTTATGAATAAAGATCGGACTTCTGTGTTAATCCTCATGACTTCGATGCAGATATGGACCTAGATAACAAGCATACTGATATAGACATTGGTGATTCTGATGATCAATATGCTCCTCATGGTAGGCCAGAGGCATTGTAATTTGAACTTCCTATACAATCAAGGTCATAATGTACAGTAGGAGCACTGACTGAATAATTTCTGGAAGTTCCGGATTAAGGTTTTCCAAGTTATCCTGTACTGGAGTTTAGGCTTTATATCTTCCTCCTAGCTCTTCTTTCTCTCTAATTAATAGAAGGATAAGAGTCATGACTAACAATTCTCACCCAAAAACAGAGGTGAAGGGAAAAGACATCAAATATACATTGTGATGACCTAAAGAAAAGATTACAAGATGAAATTTAAGATCATTAGATCACATCATTCAGACATCCGGAGAAGCCAAATTGTTGATATTGAGACTGTATTACCATAAGAAGAATCAGTATCGAATCGAACTAATGCGCACAGAAAGCTTAAAAAGCTGTAACCAAGAAGCATTAACAATATCCAAAATTCATAACAACAATAATCATGTATTCCTATATTCAGAAACATTAGACTTAATATCCTTACACAATCCACAAAAATAACAATAGCAGAAGCAAAACAAACAATTCATTAAAAAAAAAAATACTTTAGCATTAATTAACTCTCTGTTTAAACATCCCGTGATCCCGATTAAGTGAAGCACAAAAAGAAATTAAATACAAGACCTTGATTATCCGACATAAGTGCCTAGTAAGAAACAACCCCACCTCCCCCGACCCCCTCCCCAACGCAAGAGAAGATTAAGTTTATTCGACAGCCTTCTGTACCACATCTGACGGGTTCTCCACAGATGGCCCATTTAGCTGCTGCTGTTTCTGAATCATTGCCTTTCTTTCTAAATCCTTCCACTTGTTAATCCCGGCAGTGCACAGAACTACACCCAAACCCCGCACTGTTAGACGCCAGCAAAAGGTATAAATAATTCAATTAGATGTATAAACATTGCATCAGTACCTCCGGCGCCGACGAAGTAGAGAAGTCGAACGAGCTTGGGAGCAACCTCTTCACCCGCCGGTACTGGTATCATCTCTAATTCTCTCTCTGCCTGTGAAGGCTGAAAGTGGAAACGGGCTTTTACTGATTGGGCTCTGGATTTTGTTCTGGATCTTGGGCCCAAGATCCAAAACTAGGGAAGTTTTAATGTTTTCCTTTTCTCTTTTTAAGAAAATTACACTTATACTTCCTAAAATTTGATATAATTACGAATACTTTCTCTTTATTTGAAAATTTATAAATACTCTCTCAAATAAAAAACAGTCGTGTAGGGTTTAGAAAGTGAGGTAAATATTACTATTTAACCTTTGCTAGCATTTTTTAAAAATAAAACATTTGAAAATATATAAAAAGTTTTGAGGCTAGATAAAGTAAACAATATTCATAAAAATTTAAAAAATATATAAAATTATAATTTATAATTCAAATGACATTTTGGACAGTCCCTAATATTAAATTTAAAGTAGACAACACTCTTATTCTTTAATAAAATTAAGAAAAAAGGGGTGTTGGAATAATGTGAGGTTAGGAGCCTAAAATCTCTATTTTCACCTCCCTTTTTTCTTCTTCTCTGCAGAGCAACTCATTAAGTAGAAACCATTAAATTATTTTATTTTCTAATGAAATATATAATGGAGTAGAGCACTTTTGAAATTATAGTAATCAATCGCTATCTTACCTACTTTAAAATAAGACTGCTGTAATAATATTGGATGATGTCTTACTTAAATTTGACACAATAAATATTGAATGATTAGTAGTTTTTTAGTTGAGGTAGTGAGAATTCGTTTAATTTGATTAAAAGTTTATTTGTGAACTAAAAAGAAAAATGAAATTAGTATAGTTGATATATTAGATTGAGCCAAGAGAGGGACAAATGATTGAGTCCCATCTTTTCAGTCAGTCAACTTCGAAATGCGATCCTCTCTGTGTATAGGATAATGTTACCTCCATGCTCATTGTCATGATTTAACGGTGAAGATCAAATAAAATTATACTTGTACTCTAAAATTATATTCATGCTATTGGTTTGAATTTTAATTTTCACATCATTAAGTTTTAATTTTAGTGATAAACGTGTTTACTCTACCCCACACACACATATATATATATATATATATATATATATATTATTACATCCACGATTCTATTCAAAAATATTTGGTATAATTGCATATAAATTTCTTATGGTTTAAAAAATTACTCTAACACTTCTGAAGTTTGCTTCCATCAAACAAATAAATCTATCTATTAATCAAAATTCATCGAATTTGCTGATATTAACAAAAAGATAAAAAAAAAAATGTATTTATCCCCAATTGACTTATAACCTCATATGTTTTCATGTGTTAATGCATGTGATAAGGTCTATCTTCATTTATAAAAAGTAGTTTAGTCCAAAAAAAATTATTTGATATGTGGTAAGTCAGTTTTAAGTCAATCAAGGGTAAATATCAATTTTTATTCAGTATTTTTGTTAATATCAACAAATTCCGTAAATTTTGACTAACGGGAGATTTATTTGTTATATGAAAGCAAACTTCAGGGATGTTAAATATAATTTCTCAAATCATAAGAAGTTTACGTGTAACTACAGGAAACCTTATAGGAGAAAAATGTAATTATCCCTTTTCTTAATAAAGTGCACTTTATTTCCACCAAATAGGATAAAAATCATATAAAAACTGTGATTAAGACGTAGTTTAGTGAAAATCGATCAATCACTTAGTAAATATAATTTTATTTATAGTATTTTTAGTTGAATTATAATTACATCATCAAGAAATAATCGAAATGTAATTTGAAATTTATAGCAGTCGGCGTTTAATACTCTACACCTCATCTTTGGAAATTAAGGCATCAATTCCCTCATTTCGCACTCAAATAAAACGTCATGAATTCAATCAAAGATATATTTAAACGTGGCACGATACGTTTCTTGGTTTACCTACAAATCTTCAAAATAAATTGACAGCACTTCCTCAAAAATAAAAATCAAAATGGGAATTAATTAAATAATGAATCTAATAAATAAGTTTATTTCGATCAAATTAAATCGTAATAATTTATAATTATGATGTCCGATACATAAGAAACTCATAACACGTAGATATGGTTGATGGTGCTCAGTCGTCGTCCAATCATGTCTAATTAATCAACCGAATATGTGTCAATAACTGAAATGGTAAGTCATGTGGTTGAAGTGATGTGTCTATTATTCTGAAATGGTATGTCATTTGGATGAAAAATTATAATCTTTTACGACGACATGTTGATTCAATAATATATTTCCAACTTCTATAGATAGACTCCAATATTCACTTTATTTTCATAAAATTTTACGCATTATTCTTAAGCAATAAAAATGATTTGCAAGTATATAGTATTAGTTTGAGAGTACAAAACTTTTCGGTTCGTGTTCTTAAAGTTTGTAGTACGTACTACTATCTTGATATTGTAAGTCGCCGTGTCGTAAGACAAAATTGTCATCACAGTTAGCACTAGAGCAGGGCAGCTTAAATGCAAGTTCCGTCCTATCTCATTTATATTTTGGTATTTTAGTCCCTTACTTTTTTAGGTAGCACATAGGTTCTGTAACTTTTTAATGTTTTGTCATTTTGATCCTTCAACTTTCGGAGTTAGCAAATATTGCCGGAAATAAATATGGGCCCCGCAAGTGCCTTTTTTTTTCTTCTAATTTTGGACTAATTTTGTTCCCAGTGTTTAATTTCTGCCAGCATGAAAGCATATTTTTGGTCCTCTACTTATTGCCTTTTGATATTTTAACCCTTTATCGTTATAAGGTAATTAAGCCTCAAATTATAAAATAAAAAAAAAGGCATGTGTGAGACACATGCTTTATTCCATAATATTTGCAAATTCTGACGACTGAAAAATCAAAATCGCAAGAAATTACAAGACCTATTTACTACCCTGAAAAATAAAAGACTTAACGCTAAAATGCAAAATAGAAGGAACAAAAATTACATTTAATCCATAATTATTTTAAAAATAAAAAATTTAACTCTTGTATCAACTTTCTAATATACAAATACTGCATAAATCTTTCATTTTCACAACAATCTTTTTAGCCCAAAAAAACCATAAAGAGAAAATAGTCACTCACGCATAAATAGAATTCGAACCCAATAATTCTTTTATCTCATATCCAAAATTTAGGTTGCAGCTTCCAGAAAGCAGACACAAAAAAAAAAAAAAAAAAAAAACACTCTAAAACAACATAAAATTTAGAAAATATGACAATAGAATAAATTGCACAAGTGAAGATAAAATGCATACATTGGAGCTTTCACTTAGATTGCATTTGGATTGAAAAATTTGAAATGGAAATTGAATTTCAAATTCTTCATAGCAAATTTTTTGAACATATTGGATAATTCGAAATTCAATTGGTTTCAAATCCTTTTATTTTAATTAATTTTAAACTAAATTTGATAAATATAAATGAATTTAGTACCATAATTTAAATAATAGTTCGAAAAGGTACTATATTAATAAAATATTTACAATTTTGATACTTAGAAATCTACTGCGCATATGGCCATTAAATCAGGTAAGTTGCTTGGCGGGTAAAATTGTACCAAAATTATAATTTTTTTCTCTCTCTCTCTCTTTTCTTTCTTTTTTTCTTCTTTTTTTAAAAAAAAAAAAAAAAAAAAAAAAAAAACTCTTCCCCACCTCAAAGTGCCTGATTTAATGGCCACATATAGTGCATGTGGCCTTGCTGTTAGATTTCTAACTGGAAATAGCAAATTTATAAATATCTTATCATTATCATACTTTTTCAAGTTATTTTTTAAATTATGATACCAATATTGCAAAAGCTCCTAAATCGTGTTACCAAAACTACAATCTTCTCTATGTTATAAAATAACCGTACTTTGAGTTAATTTTAGAAATTTAGAATCAATTATAAAGATTTATGTATTCACTTTTTCGATGCTATCAAGTATCAACCAATAATAAGACAGATAAGTCTTATCTAAACTTTGTTGGATCAGATAATTACATTTATACCTTCTTTAAACCATAGTTTTTGAAGTATTTGCTATGATTATTAGTTGTAGTCGAAGCATTTATTATGATTTTAGCTATAATAAATATTATAATTTCATATGTAGAAATGACGGTAATAGGTATTAGTGACTACAAGATCTATTTTTCAACGGATTGTGCAATTTTTTCGTCTATCGAAGAATTTCGTCAGAAAGTAATAAGTTGCATTACAAAACTGTCGGAATTTGGAAGGGATTTTGGACCAATACAAACTGTCCGAAATTTTCATTGCAATAAAATAATTTTTTGTAGTGTATTTACCATTCATGCACCATGGCATTTTTATTCTTTTATCATGATAATTAATCATAACAAAATGTTATATTTCTTGTAGTCATCATTCTATTTGTTCAGATATAATCCTCTAAGATGTAACGTAATATGTGATCCCTACTTTCCCATATGGAAAAAATTCAATTTTCGTCGTGTAACTTAGGGGGTGGTTTGGTCCTATACGAATAGATATTCACAATTTAATTATTTAATTTTAAGATTTTGATAATTTTAGTCCTCTTTACTTGGAAAAACACATATATCGGGCACATAACCTTTAAAAGTGAGGTTTTCTAGCCAGATGGGACCAAACTTGCCAAATTTTCAAAATTATATATAAAGATAAATTACGAAAATTAATTCATTCAAAATCAAAATTACCACCCCTTAATTTACAGAACTAAATATGTAATTTTGCCTTCCCATTATTACCAAAAAAGGGATACAAATCGGTTGGGTGAAATAGGTTAATTAAAATCTTACTCCTACCTATATATATGAAGCCAAGGTTTTGGAAATCCAAATCATCCCACAAATTAGGTGAATAGCAAGTACCAAAACACAAGCAACAAATATGGCCACAGAAAAAGAAGGTGGTCTTGAGATTGCAGCAGATAAGTATAGGTCTTTCTTGCATGATGAAGCACAGAACACAGAGTGGAGACATGGTGGCCCTCCTATCTTCGACACTGTCAACCGCCTCTTTGAACAAGGCCGCACCAAAGCATGTCCACTCCTCCATAATCATCTACATCCATCCCACCACAAACACACACTCACACACACACATGTGTGTTGTGTTTTTGTGTTCTTTGTGTGTGTGTATATATATTTGTGTGATTTCATAATTCAGATTTGTTTAATAGTTTTTGTTTTCTGTACATGTGATGAATATTTGTAGGAATGGGCTAAAGGATCTGTAGAAGAGGTGGGTCAAAATGCCATCAAGTCATGGGAGATGGAGCTGTCTCACAAGACTCGGATCCAAGACTTCAGGACCATCAATCCAGATAAATTCAAGCTCATCGTTAATGGTACTTAATACGTACGACGATGATCGAATCGAGCTTAAACCTTTATTTAATTTGCCTTTCTTTTTATCCTTTTATGTGTGGGAATCGGATTTTCTGTTCTGAGTTATGCTGTATCTTCTGTTCGGACTGAATCTATGGTTTGTAATAGGAAGAGAGGGACTATCTGCGGAAGAAACACTTAGGCTGGGGAGCTACAATGCGCTGTTGAAGAGTTCAATGCCGGAGGAGTTCAAGTACTACAAAGTAGAAGAAGAGAGCTTTGAGTCGTCGCACGACGCTTTCCGGGAGGCCCTCCCCCGTGGATTTGCATGGAGGTGTTGGCCGTTCACTCAGGCCCGCCGGTGATTACCTTTAAGTTCAGGCACTGGGGTTACTTTGAAGGCCCCTTCAAAGGGCACGCCCCCACTGGAGAAATGGTCCAGTTCTACGGAGTAGGAATTCTTAAAGTAAGCTTCTATCTAAATTGCACGTATACTCACTTATTGAAACACACTCGATGCGTATATATAATTTAAATTTTTATTATATTTATTTAATTAAATATGAGTTAAAAAAATAACTGATTAGATAAAAATGAATGAAAATAGAAAATTATCCATCGAACATATTGGTTTCAATAAATCGAACTAAGTCAAATACGAATTGCATATTAAATGTGTATGAGATATTTAGGGTAAATTGCATAACACCCCCTGTGTTTTAGTGAAATAGCGCGAAATCCCCCTATGTTATATTTATAGGCAAAAAACCCCCTGTGTTATCTAAAATACAGCAAAATACCCCCTCTTCGTTAGAAATTAACGGAGAGTGAATCACACTCGCGCCTTGTGCAAGTGGTCCTTAGTTTTTCTTGATTTTCAGAATTTTTAAGTGGGCAAAATGTCCAATTTACCCCTTTGTTTGATAATGTGCACATGTTTTAAAATTTATTCTTTAACTTAAAAGTTTATATAAATATAAATCAAAATTACTTATGATATTATATATTATTAATTAAAATTAATTATTATTTAATTTAAAATATATATTGATATTTTATTTATAAAATATACTAATTAAATATAAATTAGTATTTATTTGAATAATATATTATTTAGATATACTAATTAAGTTATCAATTTTTTAATTTATATTATTAAGTATTTATGATTTAAATATATTAATTAGGTAAATATTTATTTATAAAATATACTAATTAAGTATATTAATTAAAAATTAAATATTTAATTTTTTTTTTAAATAATCCTTCTTCTTCTCCGTCGGCTCGTCGCCGACGAAGAAGAAGACTGGGCGACGGAGGTCCACCTCCGTAGCCCAAAACCTGGGCATCAGGGGCGATGTCGCCCCCACGGCAAGGGGCGATCACGCCATTTAATTTTTTTTTATATATTATACTTTCTTCTGCCGACGGAGAAGAAGATTGGGCGACGGAGGTGGGCCTCCGTCGCCCAGAACCTGCGATTAGGGGCGACATCGCCCTGGATCTGAGCGACGATCGTCGCCCAGATGCAGGGCGATGTCGCCCCCCACAGCGAGCAGGCAACGGCGAAGTCGCCCAGACTGTTCTGGGCGACGTCGGGCGGCCACGGCTCCGCCGCCCAGGTGGGCGGCGAAGCCGTGGCCACTAAACTTTATATATATATATATATATATATATTTATATCATCTAATTATATATATATAATGTATACATATAATGTATAATATATATAATGTATATATAAATATAAAAATAAATAAATAATACTTTTAAATTATTTTAGATATGGACCGTTCATTTTTATATTCAAAGATCAACTGTGGTTATAAAAAGGGTAACGGTCAATTCAGCAAAAATTTAACGCCGTTAGGTTTAACTAAGGGAGAGTATGAATCAATTTGAAAAACACAGGGTTTTTTTATTTTTTTTAACACATGGGGTTTCACGCTATTTTTTAAAACACAGGGGGTTTTAAGCAATTTACCCAGATATTTATGATTGAGTTGATGTGTCGAAACGACTATAATGAACTGTCACCATATATATATGGTGAGACGATTTTTTTAGCAAGAATTTATATTTCAAACGGATTGAAATTCAAAATTGAAATAAAGATAAGATTGAATCATATTGATCGTGAAATGAGATGTACTTACACTTGAAAACTTGACAGGTGGATGAGCTGATGAGGGCAGAGGAAGTGGAGATATACTATGATCCTGCTGAGCTCTTTGCCCCACTACTTAAAGCGCCTCTCATTTCTGGCCCCAACACAGAGCAACAGCAAGAGGAGACTGCTGCTTCCACATCTCCTAAAAAATGCCCTTTCATTAACTAGAATAAAGTCGTGCCTGGTTAATTACTTATGTAGTACAAATAGTGTTATTTGCTACCGAAACTAGCACTTTTACCTTACATGTGAATGAATATGTATAAGGATGATTATACCGTACGTTCTCTTCTGAAATTTGGTGTGATCATGCAGATATTTTATTGAAATTGTTGATATCAATGGAAAAGTTGGGCAAAAATCCCTGTTTACCCCATATTAATTTATTACTGACTTATTCCGCATTAAATAATTTTTTTCTAATCAAACTATTATTATACATCTTGACACGATGATGCATATGAGGAGGTATATTTTCACATTTATCAGAGTAGTTTGGCCAGAATGGATTTTGTGTGGCCTATAATAAATCAATAATTAATCAATTGAGAGTACATATAGATTTTCACTCAGACTAACGAAGAATATATTAATTTGTTAGACAAAAATAATATCAGGAGTACTAAATGTAATTTTTTAAACCAAACCTTAGGGGAGGACGGTGTAATTATCGTTATATATAATTAGAGTGCGTAATTTTACATATTGTTAATGATCATTTGTGACTTTTTTTTTCTTTCTAATCTTTCTTGCAGTGTAATATAAATTATTTTCTTAACCATTTAAAGAAATTAATTATGCCTAGAAATTAAACACTAAGACGTGTAATTAAGGAGGATTAATTACAATTGTTCAAGAAATAGGTACACCTCAATCAATGTGAGTGAAGGGGCCAACTGGTAAGATAATTACATCATAGAAAAGTGATGGCAGCTTACTTTCCGAAATTCATTTAAGACAGTCGGTTCAAATAATTAAAAATTGAAGATGCCACACAAGAAAAATAGCATAACTTTTTTTTTTACAGTTAATTATTATGTTAAAAAGAAAATAAAAATTGAAACAGGTCATATTATATTATATTATTTAAAATGAAAACTAACCAATCTTTCTATCTCGCTCTTATATGTTACAAGAGTTGGATAAGTTAATTTTGCTCTAATTTGCTACATGCATTTCCTCATTTCCTTCTATAAATATAAATAGTTAATTACGTTAACTTTTTATAAATTATTCTTTCTCATCATTAATTTTTACTTTTTTTTTATTCCATCCATTTTCTTAATTATTTTTTATTATAAGTTACTTTTATTTGTAAATTTTTATAATTTATTTCAAATTTTACATCAATTAATTTTTATAATTTAAGTAGTTTTAAATAAAAATCTTTCACAACTTTTACTACTAGGTTTTGTCCTAATATCAATTAATAGATACCCTATAATATTTTTTTTTAGAAGTTATTTTTATATACTTTTTTTTTCAGTTTATTTATCTTTAAAGATTGTTCGGCTTATTTACTTATTGCGTAAATTTTATTTTTAATATTTTATATTATATATTTAAAATTAAAAAATAATTCACCATAAAAAGTTGACTAGCAACCGACTTTAGTTATTAACTTAAATATTCATTTAAAACATTGGGTTCAAATAATTAAGATGCCACATAATCAATACTAATGGACCAATTGCGTAATTAATACACACCAAGTGTTAGTACATCAGCTAATTAATTTTCTTACAAAGACATTTACTAAATACTTTAGCCATTAAGACAGTACTCAAAATTCATGCATACAATTTGGCACCACCTAATTATACTGATCATGGACCATGTAACTTGATCAGTTCGATCCAATAGGTTAATTAAAATTAATCAACACTCCAAATTTATTTTCTATTTCCATAAATCACCTCTATTTTTTTTTTTTTTATAATTATTCATACATTTTACACAAACCATATCTGATTTTTTAAAAATTATACAAACACCCAAAAATATCAACATTATTACAAAAATTGTCTCCCCCCTGCTCCTCGAGAGTAATTTCTGTAATTATACCAAAGATATGAATATTTTTTTATAAATAAATTATAAATCAAAGAGTATAAGTGTAATTATCGCATTACTTAATCACATCATATCTTTGGCTATATATATATATGTGATGAGACCTGCAAGCTTTTTGTAATTCACCTCAACATCCCACATATTACATCTCAAACAAAACAATATAGACATATATAGATATGGCCACACAAACATTGCAAGGTGCTCTTAAGACAGGAAAGGATAAGTACAGGTCTTTCTTGCATCATGAAGACGCACACAACATTGTGTGGAGACGTGGTGCCCCTCCTACATATGACAACGTCAACAAGCTCTTTGAAGAAGGCCGGACCAAGGCATGTGTCTGCGTGTGTTGTGTTTCAGTTCAGCTTGAAAGGGTTTTTATGGCCCCGTAATTTAGTTCATTTGGTATTTCGTCCTTTAACTTGTGTACATCCGTGTGTTATATACTTGATTTTGTAGGAATGGGCTGAAGGATCTCTGGAAGAGATGGTCCAAAATATGATGAAGTCATGGCAGATGGAGCTAACTCACAAGACTCGAACTCAAGACTTCAGGACTATGCATCCAGAAAAGTTCAAGTTCATTGTTAATGGTACGTAACAACTACGGAAAATTCTAACCCAAACAGGTTTGATCCGACTTAAACCACATTTGTTGTATGAGGAAAATTCTTACTCAAATCAGGTTTGATCAGACCAAATCAATCACAGAGCAAGTGTATCACACTTGCCATGTGATTGATCACTTTTCCTGAACTCTACACCAATCACATGACAAATGTATTACACTTGCCATTTAATTAGTTCAGGTGTGGACAAGAATTTCTCTATTATATGATTGTTTGTCAGGGACAAAAGCGTAATTCCATTATTTTAAGGAGATTAATTATAACTCATGCATGATAAGTTGGTTTTTATAACAGGAAGAGAGGCACTATCGGCAGAAGAAACAGTTAGCCTGGGAAGCTATAATTCTGTGCTGAAGAGTTCAATGCCAGATGAGTTCAAATATTACAAAGCACACGAAGAGACCTTCGATTCGGCTGACGATGCTTTCAGGACTGCACTTCCCCGTGGGTTTCCGTGTGAAGTGGTGGCAGTTTACTCAGGACCGCCGGTGATTACCTTTAAGTTCAGGCACTGGGGGTACTTTGAAGGCCCCTTTAAAGGACATGCCCCCACTGGAGAAATGGTCCAACTCTTTGGAGTCGTAATTCTCAAAGTAAGCTTCTATATCACAAGTCCATGTACGTGCGTATGCATGTAGTGTGTACATACACTAAAATAACCAACCTAGTACATATTCATGGTCGATCCTAAACTCTGAAATGCGCTCATATTGGGTATTTTTCTAAATTCAAGCCCAATCCATAAATCGTCTCGACGAAACCAGGCCCAAGACCAGTCTAGGCCTATATATTGTTTTTAGAAAATGACTGTTTGTATTGAGTCCAGACCATAATTATATGGTCCTGGTCGGACCAGCTCGTTCTACTGCGCAACTTGATGAATCAATTTGCCCAACATCGTTCTTGAGCTATTTTTGTCGTTTACAGGTGGATGAGTTGATGAGGGCAGAGGAAGTGGAGATATACTATGATCCTGCTGAGCTATTTGCTCCACTACTTAAAGCACCTCTCATTTCTGGCCCCAACACAGAGCAACAGCAACAGGGGACTGCTTCTTCCACATCCCCTCAAAAATGCCCTTTCCAGAACTAGATCATATACTTCCAGTCCAGAGCAAATCACAACCTTTAGCATGACAATACTTGTGCATGTACTAGAATAAAGTCGTGCCTGCTTAGTTACTTGCGGAGTACAAATAGTGTCATTTGCTCAATTCCACTACTTGTATCCAAACTAGCGCTTTTATCTTGTTGCTGCCTGTTATCTCATCAGATGTATTTTAGTAGCAAAATCTAGAATAAATTGTACCCGCTTACAATGTAGTATAAATATCGCGTGGTTATCATTATTTTTCTGGTATTTTTTTTATTTCATATCATATCATATATATAGAAATATACCACATAATAATTGAGTTAAATTTATTTTGTTCCCCTGTGCTATCCAAAAAGATAAAAAAAAAAAAAACCCTGTGAAGAATTAAATATCAGTTTCACCCATTGTGTTACAAACAACAGATCACACTGCCCCCTGATCAAGAGAGCCTAATTTTATATGGTCAATGACTAAAATGCCCCTCCTAATCAACTTGATCAACTTGATCCTATTAAAATATACCTATAACATATAAAATTATTTAGAAAAAGTTTTATATAGAAAAAATATTTATAGAAAAATTTTACATAGAAACAAAAAATCTATTAAAATATACCTATAAAAGTAAGTATATTAAATTTTATATAGAAAAATTAATTTTTTAGTCCGTTAAATATGCTCAATATTAATTTTAATCCGATAATTAGCCCATTTTTTATAAATTTATTAAATTTTAAAATTGAAGAAATTTAGTCTTTCAATAGCTGAAATTTTAATTTTTGACCAAAAAATGACATGGCATGCCCGATATGACCAAAAAATTATGCTTATTTTTATAAAAAATATTATTTCAAAATAATAATAATTTATAATATTATATATAAATTATGCTTATTATATTATATATATTATCATAATTTATAAAAAATATTATTTTAAAAAATAATCATCATCCCCCACCCACCCCGACGGCTCCCCTTCCCTCCTTCCCACCCCTGAGATCCCCGAGTCAATAATTTTTTTATTATCAAAAAAAGAAAAATAACGGAAAAAATATTTTTTTAAATAAATTAACTTTTTTATTACGAGTCGCGGTCTCAAACCGCGACTCGATATTTTTTATTTTTTTTTTATTTTTAAGCGTAAAAAGCATTTTAAAATATTTTTTTCTATTGAGTTGCGGTTTGAGACAGCAACTCGGTCATTTTTTTTAAAAAAAAATTATTATAACTAATTAGTTTAATGAATAAATGAAATAAACAATAATTAATAAAAAAACACAAACAATAATTAATAATGAATAAATGAAATATTATAAATATTATTACAAATATTACAATAAAAAGTAAATATTAAAAATGCCCCCCTGTCCCACAATTACGTCTGTGTCATTGAAGTCGAGGTCTTCTTATTTCTTCGCCCATATTTTGTATTGGCTCATTTTGTTCATCATTATCATCACCACCGGAATTAATATGCAACCCACTTGATGATGCTGCAGAACTGGACTCCACATTATCACGATATGCACTAAATGATGGAAATGAAACTGGTGAAATGTTATATTCTGGTGCATATGGTTGGTTAATACCAAGGCCAAGGTCAAGATCTACATGTGAAGAATAAGCTTCTGCGCTTGGCATGTATGAAGTCGATTGAAACCAATCATCTTGTGACGGTTGAGGCACATAGTAATCCTGAGGCGATTGAGGCACGTAGTAATCTTGAGGCATATATGCTGTTGAAGGACCAGCTATATCCACCCCAATATCACCACGTTCAACTGAACCAATAGACATTTGGCTAGAACTTCTCCTTTGTCTGTGGGATGTGGTGGGAGCAGTATCGGATGGTGTTGCAGTTTGTTGTGGCTGATGTATTATGGCTTCTTAGATAATTTGTACTTCGTGTTCAAGTTGGGCCACTAATTGGCGATAACCTTCAACATCTACTGGTTTAGGTTGAAAAAGTGTTTAAAGATTATTTACCTGTTGAGTCTGAAAAAATATAAAAAATATAATGAATTTTAATAAAAATTATTGTTAAAAATAAAGTATATAAAATAAACATGTGATATTATGTAACATACCACAATCTGCAACACTGGTGCATCTCCAGGTTGGTATCCGATTTCCACACGTCTACCAATAGACGACGAAACGAAATGACGTGTTATGTTGTTGTACTATTCCCAATATCCCCGATCTGTATCTCTTCTATTGGAAATGGGTTGTCTTTGTATGACCGCGTCATATCGTCTTTGACATCTAGTGATGTAGAGTATGTGCTGCAAAACCCAATCTGTGCCCGTATGATTGGAACGGGTGATCTTATGCAGGCTCATGTCCCGAGTATCTGGCTGATCTGAATATTTTGCATCATCCCAAATTGGCAAAGGACCCGTTCGGGATGATGCATCTCCACTATTGCATAAAATATCAAGGGACACATTGATCTCCACAGCTGGGGGTTAAAATCCCCTGCGTAAGCCATAATGACATTTAATTTCATGTCATACGGCTGCCAGATAAACTGTAGTAAATAAAATAATGCAAATTAATGCCATTTTATATGATCGATATATGTAATTAAAGTCATAAATATAAGATACCTAATCATACTGCATCTCATCTAATATGTCTCTTATGACCCGGACAGTTATTCGCACTGTCCGAGTGAAAGTCTGCTCACAGTTCCACATCGCACCATATGGTGCTCCTGGGAGCACACGGTTATTATCTATTTGGTGTGGGCCCATATGTACACGTGGAGCACCAAGTCCGGGACAAAGTGGAATGATGCGTAACTAGGCCCAAATCTGCAGAGACAACATAAACTCTAGTTATTACCTGAAAAAAAATATTTCGCTATAAATTCAATAATTCAACTTACCTGTACCAACTGCAACACGCCACCTATTGTAACTTTGCCTTTTTCGCTGGCATTACATAATTCACGGTATAAAAATGGCAGGACAGCACTGCCCCAACTGTAGTTCCTGGCTGCTATTATATCCTCTAATTTTGCAAGATATAGTAGCGATACCAAGTTTCCTGATGAATCAGGACACATCGTTCCACCCAGCAGGAGCAATGCAACAACACGCGCATACTGTACAACAGTAAGGTTTGGAGTGTCAGGAGTGATGTGGACACGTGATATATGAGATATGATGGCCTTAACCTGCAACCGTGAACCCTTCAACGCACCCTCTTCTGGTGCGAAACCTATATACTGCATGCAGTATTCCTGTCACTGAACAGTTGTTCTTTCGAGATCAGTCTCTGAGACTGGCTCGCCATCTATTGGGAGTCCTCATATTACCTGGACATCTTGTAAGGTAATTGTGGCTTCTCCGACACGAAAATAAAAAGAGTGTGTCTCGGATCGCCACCTCTCCACCAATGCAGTGATTAGATGGCAATCATATTAAATTCTTCCACACCTATAGACTCCATAAAAACCTATTTGGTGTAGTATTTGTTGCACACGAATAGGGAGGTCTTGTTCACGTAATTTTTTTCAAAATTTACCGTCGGCACGTTTTGCCTGCAGGTCCTCATCAATGTCACCATCAAGGATGTCATCGGACATGTGTTGTGATTATTGGGATAATACAGTTCCATCTCGTGGACCATATACTGCTCTTCTATCCATTTTTAAAAATATAAAAATAGGTGACAAATAAACAGTTGAATAAAAATAAGTATACAACAATGGAAAGATGCAGTTTATATAAACTACAACAACGAAAATGCAGTGTGAATGATGAATGATGAATGATGAATTTATACAGTGGATCATACATTATTTTTTTTTTTTTATCAAAAATCGCTGTTGCATCATGAATGCAGTCAATCATGATGCAGCAGCGCTGCATCATTGATGATGCAGTGGCAGCTGCATCATTGATGGTGCAGCTGCCGCTGCATCATGATTAATGCATGCATGCAGTGATTCACTGCATACTACAAAGTTGCATGCAGCTTTAATTTAAAGCTGCACTGATGCAACTTTGACGTGTAGTGCAGCTTTAATTTAAAGCTGCATGCAGCTTTGACGTGCACACCCTTGACTTTTCGGGCATATATACAACAAGCATTTGAGGTGTTAAGCTGCATCAAAATTTTGTATCAATATTTCAAAAAAGTAGAACTTGTATATTTGTAATTTCGGTGTATATTTACTTCAAAAAATGTCAACTTCATCTTCTCGTGTAGATATTTTTGTGTATTTCGGTGGTAACTACACAAGTGATCGATGGTGTTTTACATATGATCGACAGCCTGTAGCGGCGATGAGGATACCTCGTTCATCGACGTATGCTCAATTTTTATTAAGGATTTATCAGAAGATTGGTGTTGGTAGCAATGAATACTTATTGAAAGTATCTGCTAAACATTCATGCCAATATCTCGATCGCATTAAAGAAACTCTCCTCCCAAACAAATGATGATGCTCTGTCATTTTTGTTGGACCCTGAGGCAGAAATCCCCATGTTGGAAGTATACGTTGATGCAGAAAAAATTCATGTTGAGACTCCCTCACAGATGAGCCAACGGTGGGGAGAAATTAACCCACAGATGAGCCAACAGTGGGAAGAAGCTAACCCACAAATGAGCAACCAGTGGGGAGAATACATGACGCTCTTAGCAACTCTAGGATTGCCTTCTTGTTCTAACACTGACTATCGGGCAGGTACGTCTAATCCCGATTTTGGTGCGGGTACTTCTAATCCTAATTTTGGTGCAGGTACATATAATTCTGAGCCTAAATATTATACTCCCAACATGGTGACTGTTACTCAAGGCCTAGATAATATTGATATCCATTATACAGAGCCTACCTAGTCACATACTCCCTTGTCAGAAAATTTTATACCCCATGAGAATGATGCAGAAGACCCAATTGGAGACTCTTTTGTAAATGAATCAGATGAAGCTTCAGAACCAGATGAAGCGGAATATCCAATTCCACCCGAGGATAGCCCAGACCATGTTGACATAAATGTAATGGCAGAAACATTTGCACAAGGTGGGGCAGAAACATCTTCTGAACCGGCTTTGCCAGACAGAACTACTCAGCCGACATTTTACCTCTCTATACCATTTTTTGAATAAACATTCCGAGAGATACCTGCAGATTCTGTTGATGTCCCAAATTTGAGGTATGCAAAATTTTATAATAAATCTGAAGGCAGACTTGATGTGGAAATGCTCTTCAAAACAAAAGAAGAGCTAATGGAAGCGGTGCAAGATCACTCCATACGGCATGCACGTCGCGAGTATTATGTAACTGAGAGTTCAAGGACTAAGTGGAAAGTGCTCTGCAAGCACAGTACAGAAAGTATATATATATATATATATATATATATATATATATATATATAGATATTTATAGATCGCGTCTTACAAGCATACATCATTACTTAATTGATTGAATTTTTTTTTTTTTTTTTTTTTTTTGCAGAGCAGTGGTGTAGATGGGAGGTTCGAGGTGGTTACAAACCAAAAATTAGACATTGGGAAATAACGCAGTATAAGGGGACACATATATGTGTTCTGAATAATATATCCCTCTCACACGGTATATATAAACAGGGCTTATATTGCTTCCTTGCATTTAGGACACGTGAAATGCAACCCCTCATATGGAATAAAACATGTCATTCAGAATGTGAAGGACCAAACAGGGTATGATGTACCATACCAAAAGGCATGGTACAGTTTGAAAAATGCACGTGAAATTGTTTATGGCACGTGGGAGAGCTCTGTTCGAAAGCTACCTAAATATTTGGGAGCTATCCAAAAATATAATCCAGGAACTATTGTTGAATGGAAACACAAAGGCTTCCAACAGTCAATTGGTTCTTATGTGCTGGGATATGTCTTCTGGGCTTTTAAATCGTGTATTGATGGGTTCCAGTTCTGTCGAAAGATTATTAGTGTAGATGGCACCCATTTATACACAAAATATAAGCACAAACTGTTGATTGCATCTGCCATGGATGGGAATCAATAGGTACTGCCTCTCGCATTTGCAATAGTCGATGAAGAAACTTATCCATCTTGGAAGTGGTTTCTTCAACAATTGAGTCGACATGTTATAAGAGGGCGACGTGGGATTTGCCTTATTTCTGACCGTCATGGCAGACTCATTAAAGCAGTTCGTGAAGGTCTGGACTTTGTGTCACCACATGGAGTGCACCGGTATTGCTTACGACATGTGTGTTCCAATTTTAATAGTAATTTTAAAAATGTGGTATTGAAGGATCTTTGTTGGCAAGCTGGCTCAGAATATCAATTAAGAAAGTTCAACCGCATTATGGAAGAGATAAAGAAGCAACAGGTCAAAGCGTTTGCATACTTAGACCAGATTAATAAGGAAAAATGGACAGCTTCTCATGATGGTGGATGGCGATGCGGTATTTTGACGACCAACATGTCAGAATGTATTAATGGAGTTCTGAAGGGGCTCACCGTCTGTCGGTAAGTGCACTAGTTGAAATTATTTTAGAACGTATTGTCCATTATTTTCGCGTACGGGCGATTAAGGGTCATAAAATGTTACAAAACAACCAACTGTGGACGGATTTCGCATGCAAGATGTTCATATCTTGGCAACAAAAAGCTGTTGAGCATACGGTCACGAAATACAGTCACTCTCAACAGTCCGCGTCGGTCGTTACCAGGCGCCAGAATGGACATGGGATGAACACCCATGTTGTCAAAATTGCCAACCGAGAATGCTCATGCGGCAAGTGGAATCAATTTGGCATCCCTTGTTCTCACGCTCAAAAAGTATGCTGTGCATACAATATTAGTGTTGCATCAATGGTTAAGGATTATTATGATCTGATGACTTACAACAACACCTATTCTAAGCATTTTGAGCCTGTGCAGTAGGAATATTATTGGGATGACCCAAATTTTCAATTGGTCCACGACCCTACTATCTGTTTTCAACACATCCTGGTCGAAATCAAACAACATGTATTCATAATGAGATGGATTGGCGGCAAACGCGAGCAAGGCAAGAAGCCCAACAATAAGGATATTCTTCAATACAAGAAAATATGTCAAAGGAGGATTGTTGATAATACTTGTATTTTTTAATTAATACAATTTTTTAACATTATAATTTATTGTGATTATTTAAATTTGTAATAATGCAATTTATATAAATATAATTAATACGTAAAATATAAATTATAACATAAATTTATATAATTTAAATACATTAAATATAAATTATTACATTAAATATAATTAATATATAAATATAATTTTTTTTTTAAAAACCGAGTCGCGGACTAAAACCGCGACTCGGTGTCGCGGATCGGAACCGCGACACTGTGTCGCGGTTTCAGTCCGCGACTCGGATTTAAAAAAAAATAAAAAACGCCGAATCGCGATTTCGGCAAAAAAAAATAAAAAATGTCGAGTCGCGGTTTGAGACCGCGACTCGTAATAAAAAAGTTAATTTATTTAAAAAAATATTTTTTTCGTTATTTTTCTTTTTTTATAATAAAAAAATAATTGAGTCCGAGATCTCCCCTCCCTTTCGCTGCCTCCGCAGAGGGGGTGGTGGCCTCCCCGTCTGGGCGACGCCGGAAGCAGAGGGGGACGCCCTCGCTCCCATGGGTGATAGCCCATCGTCGTCGCCTAGGGATGAGGAGGGGTACCTCCTCCGCAGCGCTGCGGCTTGGCCTGCAATTTTTAAAAAAAATTAATTTTAATTAATTTAATTTTTTAATTAAAAATATTAATATAATATATATTTTACATATAATGTATATTTTTATTATTAATAAAGTACTTATATATTATTTTAAAATTTATTAAATTATATAATATTATATTATGGAGAGGTAATGGCAAAATTATCAAAAAACATATATTTTTTAGATCCATACTTACAATCAGCGTGAGTGTACTACACTCTTTGATCTTAAGGGTTTCTTTTAAAAAAAAAAAATTCATATCATAAAATGCAATTGATACTTTTTTTTTAAAAATACAAGACTAATTCTAATAAAAAGATTTTGTTCTTAAACCGTTGAGTTGTCCTACGGGGAATACTACTTAATGCATAATGCACCTCTTTATTCTTTCTCTCTCACACTCACGCACACAAACACATATATACACACATGGATTAGTGAGCATGGCGTGGCGGGCCTCCATGTCCCGAAGCATCTCATCATCACCAATATCATCGGAAACATCCTCCTCCGGCAGCCCCGGCCGGAGCTCCGTTCAACTGGTCTCCAAAACGATGTCGGACAGGCTTCTCGGAAAATACTTTGATGCTTCCGAATTCGACTTCGACTACGAAGAAAGCAGCGTGTGGTCTCCCTTCGTTCCAAGAACAGCTTATTTAGCCTCACCGCCGGATTCCTTCCGCTCCGGCGCCGACAAGTTTTTGAAGAAACTGAAACTTGCGAGCAAGCCGAACTGGTTTACTACTCTCATTGCCTGCGCTAAGGTAATTATCGATGCATTAACATTGATATCTTAATATATTAAATAAAAATTAGTGTATTTAAATATTTTGCTTTTTCTATAAGAAAAAGATTTTGTTTACTCACCGCAGTTACTTATCATTTATGATAAATTCAATATTAGTGTATACAACAAATTTAAATATTTACAAATTACATGGCAATAATTTATTTAATCAATATATATTTAATATTATCATTATAAATATCAACAAATAAATTCTTGTCACACTTTCAACAAATTTTTTAAATAATAATAAAATATTTATAATTATGTTAAATTTAAAAAAAAATGGTTGTTATTTTGTGTTAAAAGTTAAAACTAATGACGATTTTTCTTGTACTGGTCTTACAGGCATTGCGTCGATGATGATGTAATAAATAATTCCTTGCATGCTTTGAACGTGTGAGGATGTCTCGTTTATGTTTAAATTCTAGTAGGTAAGTACGTACTTTGATGTTATAGGAGTGCGAGATATATTAATTTTAAATGAAAAAAGAAAAAATTAAAGCACTTTGAAATACGAGATTTGTACGATGTGTATGTATGGATGTGCATGAACATATCTTAGAATGAATAAAAAATAATTAAGTATTCAATATACTGAATAGTTAAATAAAATATATTATAGTTTTTTAGAAAATAGAAATTATTTGATAATCATTTATATATGCATACGTAGACTCACAATAACTTAGTGTCAAACATATGGTAAATGTATTTATTTATTAAATATTAATTAAATAGTACTTTGTAAATATGTATAATTACCAAAAATAAATATTCTTAAGTTCATAGTGCCATGCACAAGGTGCAACATTCTTAAACTATGCACAAAATCTAAAGGACAATTACATTACCATCCTCTAAAATATAGTGAAATTATTAAATATAGATATAACATTCTCATAACTACATGTGATATTTTTTTGATAAAAAAAAATTAAAAAAACAATCATATATAGCATAATACAGATTTCGCAAATTGTATGACAAGTTAACAAAAAAAAAAAATGACAAAGTATAACAACAGTATAATTCGGATGACAAAATATAGTTTATTCATAAATTTATAATACTTAATTTTCACAATACTGAATATACTTTGCAACTCGATTCTATGCCTTTTTGCATCAGGTTGATCAATTTTATTCTGAAAATAAGTCTTATTAGAAAGATTAGACCTCAAAATTTATAAACCACTTAATTTTTTTTTATCTGCACTCAATGCCCACATCAATATTAAATTAGTATAAGACTAAATTTCTAAAATTTAAAATTCTTTGGTCCATACAACCCAATTTTACAACTCCAATGGCGCCATATGCTACAAATGTTTATATACTAAATTTGTATTCCAATTGTACCACATAATCCAATAATATGCCCCAAATCTAATAAATTTCTATATACTAGCAATATTAAATTACTATGTACTAAGTTTCTATGTAATACTAATTTTAGGTTTTATAATCTAATTTTGTTACGTTCGAAATATCAGTATGGGTGGACTCATTATCAATATTGGTCATTTTTATATTTGTAGTTCACATAAAATTGTATAATTAAGAAAAATTTATAAGTAGTTATCTCATGTCCCGAGTAAACTTTCGTTGCCCTAGCATTTTTACGACTTTAAATATTTTTCTCTTTACAATTAATCTGATTTAGGCACCGGATGATTGCTATCAACAACATTATAAAATTCTAATTGGATAAATTACTGGGTCAAATCGATTAATCGGGAATACATTACATATATATATATATATATATATATATATATATATATATATATATATATTTGTAGCATATCAATGCATTACATATTAATTAATTAAAAATACAATTTATAAAAATATTATAATTTATAAATGAATACAATCAATAATAATTTAACAATAAAAAACTAATGAATCTCTTGTTGGCAACAAATTTAACAATAATTTATAGGGATAATTACACTCCCCTCCCATGAGATTTTGTGTAATTACACGTAAACCCTTTATAGTTTGAAAAATTATTTAGCACCCCTGAGGCATGTTTTCGTCTAACAAATAAGTCCCTCCATTGGTCAAAATTAACTAAATTTGTTGATATTAACAAAAAGCTGAATGAATTGATATTCACCCTTGATTGACTTATTAATGATTTATTGTAAGTCAAATAATTTTTTTCAAATTAAACTACCCCTATAACGGTGAAAATATACCTCCTCACATACATTAATGCATGAAGACGTATGAGGGTAATTTAATTATAAAAGGATTTATTTGACATGTAATAAGCCAGTAATAAGTCGATCGATGGTAAATATAGTTTTTTTTTAATTTTTATTAATATCAGCCAATTCGGTAAATTTTGATTAACGGATGAACTTATTTGTTATATAAAAACAAACTTCAGGGGTGCTAGATGTAATTTTCAAACTATAGAGAATTTATGCGTAATTACACCAAATTTGAAGGGAGGAGTGCGTAATTATCCCTAATTTATATCGACAAGCTCAGTCTCAGTGAAAATCATCCAAATGCTAATATGTGTGCAGCTGCAGCACAAGTATTTCTACTTGAAACAAATGAAAATGAAGAAGATCTCTCCGTTCAGACTCTCCTCACTCCTCCGCCTTCAAAAGGACCCGACCAAAGCCCTTCACCTCTTCCTTAACCCAACCCCGAAGACCCAAACCCGAATGCCAAGCCTTTTCGTTACACTCTCCTCTCCTATGATCTAATTATCTCCAAGCTCGGTAAAGCCAAAATGCTTCCCGAACTGGAGTTGGTTGTGGAGAAATTGAAGAATGACACACGCGTTGTCCCGAAGAAATCATTTTCTGTAACATTATTACGTACTATGGCCGAGCGCGCTTGCCGCATGAAGCCCTCCGGGTGTTCGACGAAATTCCCTCTTGTCGATGCCAAAGGACGATAAAATCGGTTAATACTCTCTTGAATAGCCTTCTGATGTGTCGGGAGTTTGATAAGTTAAGGGAAGTGTTTTCGGGGATTGGGAAGTATGCGAGCCCTGATGCTTGTACGTATAACATACTGATAAATGCATGCTGCATGAGGTCGGATTTGGAGAGAGCGTGGAAAGTGTTCGATGAAATGCGGAGGCGTGGGGTTGAACCTAATGTGGTGACATTTGGGACTTTGATTAACGGGCTTTGTGCAATTTCTAAGTTGGATATGGCTTTCAGTTTGAAGAGAAAGATGGAAAGGGATTTTAAGATCAGACCTAATGCGCACATCTATGTGGCATTGGTCAAAAGGCTGTGTAAGGCTGGTGACTTGAATAAGGCCATTAAGTTAAAGGACGAGATGTTAAGAAAGAAAGTCGAACTGGAGCCTGCAGTTTATTCTACCTTGATCAGTGCATTTTTTAAGGCTGGTCGAAAGGGAGAGGTTTCTGAATTGCTAGAGGAGATGAGAAGGAATGGGTGTAAGCCTGATACTGTAACATACAATGCAATGATATATGGGTTTTGTCAGGAGAAGGAATTTGATTTAGCTTTTGCGGCTTTGAGTGAGATGGAGAAAGAGGGGTGCAAGCCAGATGTGATTAGTTATAATGTGATTATTGCTGGGCTGTGTAGGGAGAAGAAAGTGAGAGAAGCAAATAAACTGTTGGAAGATATGCCAAGACTTCAATGTCCCCCTGATGTGGTAACTTACAAGACACTATTTGATGGGCTTTGTGATGTACAACAGTTCAAGGAAGCAGCTTGCATTCTGGATGAGATGATTTCTACGGGATATGTTCCTCATTCTTCTGGTGTATGCAAATATCTAGATGTATTGGTCCAAGGGAAGGATAAGGAATTGTGGACATGTTTGTTTAATTTGGCCAAAAAAAATTCAATTGATAGATATATATGGAGACTCGTAACTTCTTTGGTCTACAAGGACGAACATTCAAATGCCTGTGAGCTGTTTAATAGGCTAATAAAACCTCATGCTCTTGCAGTCTGCTAGAGATACTTTGTATAGTGTGCTTCTGTGTGCTGAATTTTTCTTGTGCACTTGAGTGATTGTCTGGAGTTTCATATCATACTTGGTATACACATCTGTTATCCTCATTACTTTTGCTTGTGAGTAAGTTCGTTGCATTGAATGGTTCATTATTGTTTTCTGTAGAAAAGTTGTGATTTGTAAGTGTCAATGTCATGACCATATTTTATGATTTCCTAACTTGAAAATTTAATTAGACTGAGACAGAACAAGAGATTTTGGCTCTTCACATCTTAATTGGCCATTTTAAGGAACCATTCACATGGTTGAACTTGGACACGAATCCTGGACTGTGTCTATTGGATAGACCCAATTGTGATCTAACCGAAAATGTAATTCGACATGAGTAGGCGTCTCCAATATGCCGTTTCCTCCGTCTTCCATGTTACATTCTTTTTTTGACTCTGACATTGTTCTCCTCATATAAACATCTAAGTTTTGAAGATTTCCTAAATTAGCCTTACCTTCTAAGTCTATAAAAATTTAGACCTGATGCAGTGAGCTTGCACAATCAGAGTTATGTAATTATTGTATCTGAGCATAGATAGTTATCCCAGGGCATGGGAAGAAATCATCGACTATTTGATGCTTCTAATTGTTGAAATAATTTGCCAGTATCTTTATGGTATATATGCCATGGTCCCATTTGTCTGTGGCATCTATACCTTAGTTTTGACTGTAGATGATATGCTCTCAGGAAGGAGATAGATTTATATGCTTACAAGGTTATCTCCAGTTATGAATTTGATTAGCTCTCTTCATGTTTTTAGGCTCCCATATGTACAAATAGTGCAGCTCCATTGCTGATTCGCGTTCAATAGTCTTCATGCATCATGCATAAATTATGTATGCTTTTGTATGTAACAGTAGAAAATCCATCTAGATCCAGGTCCCAAAGATGGCAATGGAATAGGTATGTGGCATCTTGAGCATTCTGGGATAGCTATTAGACAGACAATCCAACTCCTGTATTTACCAAAGGATGTAAAGTGGATCGTGGAATTTTTGCACCGACCAGATTTTGTGGTTATTTGAGCAAAAAGACGTCAGCCACGTGTATATGGAAATTTTTCAATGAATTGCTGGCCTTCTGAATAGAGACAAAAGGTACTCTTCCTAAAGATCCAAATTCTTTTGCTTGTTGCTATAGATTAAGTCAATATCAGATGTAAAAGCTTTATTAGGAAAAAACTCTCAGTGCTGCACACCATGCTTAATTTATCAAATAATGCATACCTAACTCCTGCACGTCTTATTACTGGATTTTTAATTAGGACAAATCCTTCTCCTGCATGTATCCTTTAATGATGACTGGTCTCCCTAATGCCCTTTTCCCCTTTTGATGCGTGGAGTGATTGTTCCGTTACTTTGGGGTTTTCGGTGTTAGACTAATTGAATTTCAACCAAATATCCAATCTTTGGAGCTTTCTTCTTGATCGGTGGTGTTTTTATTGGTTTGTTATTTACTCTTCCTTGCAATTATTGACTTCTTTATCTGCCTACCTTTTTGTCTTCTTCAGTTGTCATGTTTTTCCAAGTCCAGTTCCTGCTAATTCTTTAGCCAATTTGTTCTTTTTTCATGTTGGCGTCGAGAACTTTGTCCTCATATTTCAATTATCAAGTTTGTAACTATTCTTTCTTTGAACACGCTATTTAGGTTGCATAAATTGCAGATAGTAAAAAGCATTGAAAAAATGTACATTTTTAATGATGTGGCATCCCATGAATGCATTCTTGGAGTTCACATGAAGACGAAATGCAAGGTTGACTTTATTAGAAGATTTTATTTTATTCTTTCTTTTCAACGAGAGAAATTTTAGATTGTCTTAAACTTTATTGCAGCTATCTCAACTAAAAGAATTTTACGAAATACTTTGTATTCTTTTGGACGCCACAAATGCACTAACAATTAACATTTCAATATTTATTGGACCGAGAATTGCTAATCATTGTCAGTTCATAATATACAACAAAGATGATGAGTGTTTTATACTATTAAACCACTGCACAGATAGTTAGTAGAAGACTCAATTGACTTTAGGCATAGAGGTCTGGGTGGACACATGGAGGGTAATCTTGCACCAAGAACGGCATTTATAGGCTTGGAGCCCTCAAGCTTGCGTGCACACCAAAAGTTAAGTGACTGTAGATGATATGTGCTCCCGGGGGTGGGTTCCTCGGACTCACTTTTCATTCTTCATCCAAGTGAATTGAACACACCCCCAAAATACCTATTTGCACACACATGGAACTTTCCAAGAAACCTTGGCCTGCGTCTTAGTTCTTCCATACCTAACCAACTTCCTCCATGCATTCCCAAGTTACACTTGTACAACACAACCTGATTCCTTCATTCTCAAATTTCAAACCTGTTGACCCAGCTCACCAACTTGTATACCTTTATATAAGCATTGTCACTCCCCCACCATTCTTCCCACTCCACATGCACATTCCAGCTTCTACACACTTGTGTTTCCCTCCAACGTTCTCCCCATCGTTCAAGCTCGAAAATGGCTCGTTTGAGTTCTCTTTCGGTTGCTCTAACTCTTGTCTTTGTCATTTTAGGTCCAGTCTTGGAAGCTAGAGAACTCCCGAGTGTGGTCAAGAATGGGGCTTCGTCTCTAGAGGCAAGTTTAGTGTTAAGTTCCCTTCCCAGAGCCATTGTTCCACCTTCTTCCCCTAGTAATGGAGGTGATGCAAAAGCCACCTCTGAAAAGCTCTTTGCTCGTCGTGGTTTTCGCGTAGAAGGTCGCAATTTAGGATCTGTTCCTAGTCCTGGAGTTGGCCACTGAATTCATCCTGGACAGTAGCTAGACTTTCATTGTTTACAGAAGTTAGTGTTTGGACAATGTTGTGTAGTAGTATATTTGTTGCTAGGTTGATTTGGCTTATATTCTCATATTATATGATCCATGTATACAAGTAAAAAACGGAGGAAATACAGTTATTCTATATATTAATGGATTCGTACACTCTATGGATATGAAAAGGAAAAATTATAGTAAGAATCTTATTTTATGTGTTTTATTTTAATGGTATATGAAAATAATTTTAAAATAAACTCTGGGGAAAACTTTATTATATATTTGTTTCTCCTGTTATTTACTGACTACGATCAAAACTAAAAATGCCTTCAGCCTTTCCAAAAGAGAAAAAAATGTTGAAAAAAATATCCCCACATGATTTATTAAATACTTATTATGAAGTATATAAACTGGAGTTACGATTTGAAAAACGATTTTGGGTCAAACCCAAGCCCAAGTATAATAAAAATCGCACATCCTTTCCATTAGGTGGAAGGACCCTTTGTTTTTTAATTTTAGATTTTAGCAATTATGACTGTAAACGTTCTGTTATTGGTCTCAATTATTAGGCCCCTTCTTTTAAGGATGATCCCTTAATCATTAACGATGCTGCTCATAAAATTGGAAGATTGTGTTTAGCGTCATCATTGATGCCACGCAATTTGCAATTATGACAATTTCTTTTAAATTTTGATTTTATTGTTTTATATATACACATTATATTTATAACATATCTATTTAAATAAGATAAATGTTATGAATTTACGTACATAACATGTGTATATTATATACAATAAAAGATTTAATTTATAGTAACTAATGGATTTTAACATCCATCAATCTTATGCTAAATTGACACACAGGCCTACATTGGACCAATCAAAAGTCGAGCGTAGCCACAATAATCTACTTTTAAGGGCAAAGTTTTTTTTTTTTTTTTTTTTTAGTTTTTATAAGATAGGGGATCAATACTTTTACTTTTCTATTTTATGAAATTTCTAAATAATTTTAAAATTAAAAAAATAATATATTTATTCTTCTATTTTATAATATTTTCAAAAAAAGACAAAAAAAACAGGAAAGCTCGGCATATTTAATTTTATGTCCAACTTCCTATCAAAAAGTCAAACAATTTAAATTTTTACTCAAACTTCCAATTGAGTTAAAAAGCAATCTAAACATAATGGTAAAAAGTTAGTAAATATTATTACTCCAAAACTTTTAATGGTAAAAAATTAGTAGAATAAACATATCTTACTTTATAGAAAAAATAATAATAATAATTCAAAAAATAAAATATTAGTGACAAATCTAAAGCCAAGGGTGTATTTTTGCAGTCCGACTCTTCTTATCAAAAGAATATGATCGATTCTATAGATGCTACACCTGATGTGCAACAAATGCATCACATAATTGAAAGATTGATACATACCAATGTTTTAAAAAGGAAAGATGCGTAATAATTATTCAAACACTCGAATGCATAAAACACCGAGTGCAGCATGAATTTGACCTGCAAGAGAATCTTAACTAAAAGCAACTTTTAAGCAAACAAAAAGGATAAAAATAGCCTTGTGAAGGTAATAAATAAACTATTACAACATAAAAGCTACTTGTTAATAGTAAGAAAGTACTACAATTTACACTTACTATTCCTCCAAACTACCAAAGTATTAACAAAACTGGGGAGCTCTTAAAAGCACATTGCACTATGAAGAATCTCCCTATGTAGACCATGCAAATCTTTCAAAAGTCCTTGCCTCTAGCCAAGCCATACCAATCATTTTGCTCCCCAAGAATCTTTTTTTCCAAAAAAAAAAAAATATCAATCTAAGTCACATATTGATCTTAGCCGAGCTACGTTTACTGTAGATAAACCTGACATTGAACAATGGTTGCACCGATTCTGAACCCGGGTACCACCACGAAAGCCACCAGGGGATCAGTCTCTGGGGTGCCGTCAGATGATAAGAAAGCCTCGTCGCTCAAGCTCTCCATGTAAACTTCAGAAAACCGGTTTCCCTTGCTCACTTGAAAGATTGATACCTCTGGGTCAAAAGACAAGGCCAGGCAGTGTAGGAGCCATATGCGCTTCGCCATCTCACTGAATGCTGTGAAGAATGGCGTCTCCGGGAGATCACCAGAATTGACCAAATTCCTATGGTCCAAGTTGCCGAAGAGGGACGCTTCCATCTTTGGATGGACCAGTCTCAGGTACTTCTTACGGCAAAAGGTTGCAAATAATGACTTAGGCTTCCATGCTAGGTAGTCTGCCGGTTTTGCGGATTTCAGTTCCATGAATCTGTCGAAAAATAGACGGCGTTGGTGATGGCCTCCCTGCTCGGTCGATGTTCTGGTGGAGAAATTGGGGTGGTTGAAACCATCAAACATTTCTCTGCATACAAAGGCCTCAAATGCAAAGCATTTATGATTGGGTTGCCAGAAAGTAATACCGGGTTCTATTGAACTGGCTGCAGCGTCCAAATCCCAGTCTGCCGATTCCATCTCAGTGATCAGCAGTCGGACAAAGCTTCGAATCGATTTCACTGCCTGCCGGAGATATGTGATAAAATGGCTAGGTTTTAGGTCTGAGAACTGAGTATTTTCAGGCATGGCTAACTGCCCACTTGAGTTCAGCTTCTTTTCAAGTGACCTGTTATCCTTATTGGTATCTGCCAACTTCTCTTTAAGAAAGGTTATTTCAGAGTCTTTAAGTTTGAGCTGAGAATCCAACTTCTTACTCGTGATCTCGTAAGTTTTCACAAGACTCTTCTGCTCCTGGATTTCGGACAAAAGCAGAGTCATCTCAGGAGACGTCTCGTTCAGCTGATTTTTTAGGTAACACTGTTTCAACTCCGACAAATTCTTTAGCTCGGACACAACTACCTGATCCGCAGATTGAATCCCATCAGCATCATAAGGTGATTGTGCAAACTGCAGCTGCGCATATGCGGCTTTAATGGCAGATAAGCTGGCAAACAATTTCGCAAGAAATGCTTCTCTAACTGCCCTATCCCGCAGCTCCTCGTCGTCATCATCTTCAAAGGAAGGAATTCGAGTACTTTTCTTCAATAGATCCTTCTTCGTCTTTTCATGAGACTTTCTCTTTTCCGCTCCGTCTTCCGGAGCTACCCCTGTGACAGCTTGAATGTGAAGAACCTTCGCAAAAGTACGCGCTAACCTACTCTTGCTCGGGGTGACAGCAGAGCGTTTAACTGAGTCCATCTGAATCAAGAAAATCAAGAAAAATGAAAACGAAGACGCCTACAGTTGAACAATATTAATATGCAATCAACAGTTAAGGTAATAATAACAGCAACGTCGATAAAGAATAACATAAAAAGAGAATCGAATATCAGATATAATCATGATTATGCTAACTTTACATAACAAAGTTGTGCGCTTTATCTCTTAAATCGAGGCCATTAAAGGCGCAGAGAATTTCTTTCGCCTTTTCCTGCGAAGTTTAAGTCAGCTCCAAGTAAAGCAAATAAGAGGCGTGCAGGAAAACAGAGAGGAGAAACAAGAAGGTCGGAGATGATCAGACAGACGACATACTCGGAAGACGGGAAGAAAAGTTCGATTCCTGAATCCCTAATGCTTTGTATTCGCAGAAGGATGACGTGTATAAGCACTGAATTTTATTGCAACGGATACGAACACGGGCAATGCATAATTGAGGGAATTAAATAATTACTCAAAAGTTAGGTAACAATCTTTCTGAATATTCTACTACAACCAGGCAACATTTGACCCTAGAATATTATAACTTCTTGCAATGCCACCAAACTCCTGATATGCATACAAATGAACAATGGAAAGAAGCACCCCTTAACAACTTGGTAGAATTAGTTTCTCATTGTCGTTCGCAGACAGCTAGAGACAGCAAATGAAGCTAAATATATAGTGGGGTGGGTTTGTGTGATGATCGATAGTTCAAAATATCACTAAAATAGGGACAACATAAACTCTATAGATTAGGACAAGAAAAGGAGCCCCACACGGTCTGATTAAGGCAAGTTTTGGACAAAACTTGTCTTCCATTCACAACAACCAACAGGTTGGATCCAGTCAGAAAACCCTTTAATCTACTCGTTTTGCAGATTTTTTTTTGTTAAACTAAATTTGCATATGAATAAACTATGAGTCAACCAACATTATGAGGATGAGTATAGTTGGACAGTATCGAGAAAGTTCTTCGCCCACAAAGACAAAATTCACAACCACACATAGATTGGAACCGTGGCATTCCTTAGACGAGCAATAAGCACACAACAATGCAATTAATAGACAACATGCTCCATTAACATTATTATCAAATGGAGGTACATTAGACCAAAATATGTGAGGATCAACGGTCGACACAACACCAAACCTACCTTAATTTACATTTGCATTGGGCTACTAGGAAAGATTGTTATATGCATGAAACATCACATAATTTAGGATCAAGCAACGTCAGCAGTGGGACCTAGGGACCTACATTATACTTATATGACATGATTCACGATATTTAATGTTTCAAACCTCACATGCCTTCAAATAAACAGCACACGGATGAATCAACGGTCCAAATAAGGTAAATAAAAGCCGAACTAATTATGGACCCAGCCAATAATACGACAAGTGGTTTCAATTGATCTACGGTCCAAAGGACTAATCGTGCAACATTTCTAGTACTTTTGTCTTAAATACAAAAAGAAGAATACCTAGGGATACGAATTTAGCTACGACAATAAGGAAAGCAACCCGACTTACATGCAGACTCGTACGATGATATCGACATTTCATTTTATGATATCATTATAGTTTAATCCAATGTGGTTCGCGCTTTATGAGATTAATATCAAGCGACCACATGAGATAGCACAAAATCAAGAAAGTACGGCCAAAGCATGATCATCATTTATCTCTTTTTTTTTATTTACTTTTTTTTTTCCCGGTGAATATGATGATCATTAATCTCATGTCACCTATCCTACAGCAAAACAGAAAATCTCAGTGGACCCAGCAATTACTACAGAGAAAGACATTTATCATTATTATCATGGTGTGATGATTCACGACCTTAGTTTCACATCAAACCGTCCAAAAACTTTTGAAAACCCCACACACTGTAAATCACGCCACACCGTATCTTCTACCCCACAACGGATAAAAACACACAGCCCCAGAAATAAATAATATTTTAATTTCAACCCAAAGAAAAAAATCTCGGGCCCCACATTCTTCACTCACGTGACAACAACTCCAGGTGATCATTCTTGGATCACGTGGAAGTCACGTGACCATGGAAGGAGTACACGGTAGGGACGTCCGCAGGCTGGAAAAACTCTAATACACAGACAAGGGCTAAAGCCACTGCGCCCAGACTCCAGAGGGCAAAGACCACGAATTACCATGATCCTACACTAACGTGCAGGCCGAGAAAAAACCTTTGACCAATACCAGGTAAAAAAAAAAAAACACCAGCACGAAAAATTACCGTTACCTTCCAAGAAACCTTTAACCCCAGAGAAAAAGCTGCAGACTTAGGCTGCTTCTGCTTCTGCTCTCTGCAGCGAGAATTTCAAGAACCCACAAAACACCCTCATCAGTTATCTCTTCAGCCCCTGATAACCAAAAACCCCAAAAAAATGCTTAACTCCCACGTTAATCTATATATACAAATACATACATACATGTGAAAACACACACACGTGCGTGTACTGTGTGTTTTCGTATGTGTCCAAACAGAACGACAAAGAAAGGTAGAACCTTTAAGCGCAGAAGAAGAAAAAAAACACTTCTTTAGGCTTCTAAAATCAATTAAAAAAAAAGAAAAAGAAAATCTTGTACAGATGTTTTGATATAAAGAATCTAATGATGTAATCCAACGGAATAAAAAAGCCCATCAATTATTTTTCTCAACAACCGTGAAAAAAAGAGTCACCTTATGAGGAAACGTCATCGTGTTCCTTCAACCAGGAGTCCGGAGTTGAGAAGAGACGTACGTACCTTGGAATTTTGAACTGATGGAGAGCGTACAGAGGAGGTGAAGAAGGTTTGAAACGGGTTGATCTGAATGGGTTTTTGGAGCTCGGAAATGGGTCGCGCGACTGAGATTGGCTCTGCGCCTTCACCAGGAGAAAGGCTGTTCTTTGCTTTTAAGGAGTGGTGGAGGGGGGTGGGGGTGGGGGAGGGGGGTGTAGGACAAAAAGACGAAAATGACCAGAGAGGAAACGGCATTGGGGAATTAAAAACACACAGCCTCACCGTGGGGACAATTTCCTATTTTGCTTTTCTTGTTTGGACAGTTTTGTCCTTGTTGTTTTTTCTTAATAATGTTGTTAACGAGGGAGTAATTAAGGCCTCGTTTGGAGGGTAAAGTAGTAAGTTCATAAGCTGTCGGAAAGACGCGGTTTCACAATGGGGATATACAGGCAAAGTCGTATTCTTTGTTTTTTCTTTTTTTTTATATATTTTTTTAATGGAGCTGATAATATAATATAATTATATTATAAATTCTTGCAAATTTATACATTGCTTAGGGCTGTTTGGGGGACGACTTAAAAGAAGATCGATTTTTTAGAATAGTATACAGATTGCTTCTTGTGATGAAAGTCTCAAAGTATTCAAATACGTGCATGCCAAACAAGGAAAATCAGGTTAGGCTTGGTGTGAAATGGGATTGGTGGTGGTGGTGTATCAAATATCCTATAGGGTGGCTTTGAGATTTTGGTGTTTATTGCTTTTTTAATTTGTCTTCACCTCAATGACATTAATGTACTATTATAAAAAAGAATTATAAATTAAATTTCAAATTGGGCTTTGAAAAAGATCTAAAAAATAGATATTCGGGTATTTATTGTCTAGAGAATTGATGTAAGAACTCGTTTGTCGTAAAAATTTGAATTGATTTGTAACACGAAAATGAGGTTTATATAATTTCGTTCGTATTTTTAATTGTTATGTTGGTTACAATGTTTGGAGGGCAATTTAGGAATTTGGCGAGCGGAGCTTCTGGATTAAATTTTTCCGATCTGAGTTGTTGATCACGATCTTTTATTAATTACGTTTACTGTAATTAGTTACGATTATATGAAGGGTAGTTTCCTATAAAATAAGAGATTACATACTTTTCATTTATGAAGCCACGAAATTACTTTTACGATTTAAGATATCTTCGATCATAATCGTATACAGATATAAGATATCTTTGATCATAATAGTGTTACACAAATTTTTCGTTTTATCGCACGTGGCTAAGATTAAGTCTCATAAGGAAACTAAAAGTAGATTTATTTACATCAAAAAAATTAAGAAGAAGAAAAAAACACGTGTAAAATAATAAAATAATGTTATTATAGCAATCGACAAAGGGTGGCGAATCCAAAGAAGGGTTTGCATAATGATCGACTTCTCTAAACCACCCTCTTGTCAAATAATATTGATACAACAAATAAGTTGTAAAAGTAATCCGATCTAATAGATTATAATATCAAAAATCGCTACATCATTTTGCAAAATACTCATAAAGCCTTTTGCGCAAACGCACGTAAAATCATCGATTCGTAGTCGATGATGACACAACATTTTCAACCAACTAATTACGATTTATTTTTCCCCATAGCCAAAAACATGTCAGCGCCATATGATATAATAAGAAACAATTAGATTTACACCCCTTGATCTGCTTGACCTATTTATAAAAATTATCCGGATTTTTTGTACAATTATACATACACTCACCAAAAAACGTCAATACTATCCACACAACGCGCCCTTAATTTTTAAAAAATTACACATAAATCTCAGAAAATATTAATAATTTATATAAAAAGATCATAAATTATGAAATATAAATGTAAATATTCCCTTTAATTAATGTCATGTAACGCTCCTCCAGAAAGGACAAATTATTTAAAAAAAAAAAAAAACGAATCAGTTTCAATAATAAAGACATGTGTTATGCAAATTGGTGTGTGTTGTCAAAATTGTAGCATCATGGTTTTTGGGGGCTGAAGTCAAAATTGTAATAAATGAGCTGCTTTTTCTCTTTGCAAAAAAAAAAGGGGTGTGTTCATCATAGGCAAGAGGGCAATGTTGCTTCTACTAACTCATGAAAGTATAAAAATAGATGTTTTACTCTTAGGCTATAACATATATAAGAACTATTGTGAAGAATAAAATGTTGAATAATAATATTAACATTTCTCTTTCATACACCTTTGATATTTAAATAAATAGTATTATATATAGACACGTGGATATTCGAAAGTTATGAGATTTGTACTTTCATTTACTGAGCGGATATCTTTTATTTGTTTATTTTTGAAATGAAAGTGGAAAAACAAATACTTACGACAAACATACTCTTTTAGTTCTTTTTTTATTTTTAAGTGAATCGATACAATTACGTCATAAATGTCAATTTTTAACAACTAACATAACAATTATGAATATTATATTTATAACCACCAACGATTATTATGACAGTGACAACTATTATTAAAGTAGATAAATACTCATACAATAGTGAAATATGTAATCATTATATCATGATCACAAGGCCTTAACTTCGTCGACTGAACTAAGTATCATTGACAACCAAAATATTCCAATTCTTGAAGGTATATTTCTGGTCATGTTTGAAGACAGTATTTGTGTACATTAATTAATTAAATGAAAATAGTCTTATATAGTCGTAATGTGTCATAATTGTTATGATTTTGTGCGCACAATTTTGGTTTCGAAATTGGGTTGTGTATGTGTAGGGAGCATGTTTATTTAATTGATATGGGTCCCAATAAAATGCCCCCATCAAGATTTCATTTCATCAATCATTAAAGCAAATATGACCTCTCAAAACCAACTCCATGTGATTTAAATTTTGATGGAATTCACTGACAAACCAATCACCTCAAGTACTAGAGCTTTTGATAGGAATTTATACTAATTACCTGTTTTTCCACAATGATTTTCTTTTTTTGCCATTAATTACCACGTATTAATAAAATTTGGTCCGAATTATAAGATTAAAACCTTGTAATCTATAACTATGAATTTGAGTTTCATAAATATATTTTTGTAATAATTTATTATTTCTTAATTTTATTTGAGCGTGTCCGTTGATTTAAATATATATATATATATATATATATATAATATACATAGATAAAGATATCAAATCAAATTTGATTTGAATTTATTGATGTACTGAATTAATTTAATTTATTAAAATAATAATAAGAATTATAAGAATTGGCAGTAGATATATACAACATATTTAATTTGAATTAATCAACATAGATTTTCCCAATGTTGTAATGTTTAGAGTTGGTGTTTTTAATTGATTTTCAATTAATATTTTTTTCAACTTTTAAAATAAATCCAACATGCATTCCCACTTATGTACACATAAAACTGCTATTAAGTTTTGATTAACATTTACGTAACTTTTGTCTTCTTTAAAAGCAATATAACAAATATATATTTTCGTCAATGTTGAACGCTGATCATCTCCTATAGCAATATCAAATACTCATCACATTTTCAATACATACAAATCCATTTTTCTAAACCAAATAATTTTCTCAAGAAATTTAAAAAAAAATAAAATAAAAATCTCTACACGTCGCCCTTATTCGGAGGTAAATTTTTACATGGGTTTTTTATTTATTTATTTTAATAGTTACATTTAATTAGTTCTTGAATAAAATAATGAATGATGCTTCTAATTTTTTTTTTAATTATTTACTAGTGTTAAATTTAAAAGTTAAGGTAGAATGAAGGAAATCTTTTCTTCTTGTCTTGACAAGGTAGTTGGGAAATACATAGCATTTAACCCAATTTAGTTCTTCAAATTACTTCTTTAAGAGAGATGGATTATCATAAAATTAAGGCTAAGATTGAGATTTTATAAATAAGTTCGAGGTCATGGATTTGAATTTTACTGGACATGTGGGTATTTATCTTATATAAAAGTAAGTGTTTGTTTTATTTTATTCGAGTTCTTTTAATATATTTTTGTTGTTAATCATATTGATGTTAAAGTAAATATTTATCTAATTTTATATAAATTATTATAATTTAATTATCATTGTCGAGATTATTATAAATTTAAGGTACTGTTATACGAATATTGTAGAAATATCATTCAATCAAATGATTCAAATCCTTAAAACACCTCAAAAGTAACATCATAAATGGCGTGATAGTCACTTGTCTTGTAATAGACATAAATTGACCTCTTATTTAATCAAGAAGAAAAAGTACTACCATCAACGACAAATATGCATTTACACAAATTCATTTAGAAATATTATTTTCTCTTTTGTGTTAATTAAGTTTTGATGAATCCATGAATATTTATTAATAAGGTCTTAGTCCAATGATTAAGATTGATGTCCAAGTACAAGGTTATTGGTTCAAATTTCATTAGACATACCCATATTTGTCTCACTTCATATAAATTTGTTGTGATTTGGTGTAGGGATTATCTTATAATGAAGGTGTTTCCTGCAAATATTTACGATTTTTTCAAACATGCTTTAGATTTGTTTTCTTAATACAATTAAGGTCCTTACGACCCAACTCGATGTCGCATAAACTTTTATATGTACAGACTTATGATGATCATTAGATCATTTTAATGTTTGTGGCTGATGTAAAATTGTACAATTTAGTGTATTTTATAAATAACCATCTTCTTGTTTCAAGTACAACTTCTTCTTTTTTTTTTTTTTTTTTGGAGGTAAGAGCAATGAACTATTATTAATTGAGGTAAGAGCGATGAACTATAAATAACCACCTTCATGCTTCAAGTCCAACTTTTGCTACCCTAATATTCTTACAATCTTCATTATCATTTTCTTACAATCTACTGATTTAAGTATAAAAAAACGATAATTGCGACAGTATTTTTTTCTAATTTGATGGTTATTTAGGATTATGTTGAAGTATCGGTTTATGAGTAAATATTGATTAATTATTACTTAATTAAAAAAAAAAAAAAAAAAAAAACTCATAGTTGACAATTTTTCGAGCACGCCATAAGGAGTAGGAATATATCATTATCACAAAACTCAGCCAAGACGAATTTGACATAATAATACGTCTAATTATAAAATTGAAGAAAAAGACATTATAATATATGTCTGATCATAAATCACATTATAATATATAAACAGGTGCGTACAATGATAATGAAACTTATGTTGATGAATAAATTACCTAGAATTCACAGTGACAATATCATTAATTCCCATCTTAGTATAACAGGAGTTTATTTACTGCATAGTATAAGTTGTATATTATAATAGTAAGGTGTTATTGAGCAGGATATAATTATTGTAATAATATTTGTTATCGATATGAATAAATATACTTATAATCAATTTATTTTAATTAATAATAGTTTATCACTCTTATCTAAAAAAATATCATTAACTCCCTCGAGTAGCTTAGTTGATCAACAGACAACAGCATCAACACAGAAACAAATTAAATTTTCCCAAAATACATATGGGGATTGGATTTTCAGCTCTACATCATATTGAATCTTTCCTTCAAATTAATATATACACTTCACGTATATAGTCAATAATGTAATCTTATATATGTAGTGTGTGAATATATTAAGTAAAAATATAAGATGTAATAAAATTTAAAATAAAAAATCCAATCAAATTGCCGATTTTTCTTAAGTATTTGCTGTCACTGTAATTAATTTATAACCTTTTTAATTTAATTGAATAATATCAAATAGCATTACAAAAGTTAATATGTGAAATTTTTCGTAAAGCAAAATAGCTTCACATCTAACATGTTGACTATTTTTTACAGAGAATAGATCAACGAATGGATAATGAAATTGAAGAATGCATAAAAAGCAGAAGGAATAACAGTTTTTAAGGATAATTGCATTTACACCTTCTGACATATAATTTTTTTTTTTTTTACACAAATCAATCACATACGTACACACGCCCCTAAAAATATCAACATTTTTACGTTAATTACTCCTATTTTTTTACTAAAAAAAATGATTTTCTGTAATTACTGGAAAATGTGGATGATTTATGTAAATTTTTTGTAAGTAAGGGGTGTCAATATATTTACCCCTAATTTTTATAAAAAATGAAAATGCGGTCAACTCCTGAACTTTTCACTATCCTTTATTCACAGGTGATAGCACTAAAGGGCAAAATGAGTGAAGGGGGTGAAATAGGGGGGGTATAATAATAAAGGGAGAAAAGATTGATGTGATGAATCGAATTTTAAGCTTAAAGATAAGATACAGAGTATCTCAAGTGAGGCAGCTTTTTGATGGATAGTTGAGCATCTGCAGCAGCTTCATTCAATCATCAATCATGGGCTGTCCACCATTCCCCATTATTACTGTATCTAAAGGAATCCAAGAATATGCAGCAGCTAGAATAAAGACATTACTTCCACCAATGTGAAGACTGTATGAAAAGGGCATTCAGATCCTTATATATACATTCATCATCTGCTGAAACTGTTTTCAATCAAACCTTCCCTTGCACTATACTACAACGAATGATTTGTTTACACTTCATAGCAATACACAAAGTTCCTTGTTTGATTAACTGTTTGTTTCTGGGTAGAGTACCTCAAATTTCGCTACATTTTATTTTAGAATACAGTTCCATTAAATTTATTATAACTAGAAATATCTCTAATTATTTGAAAAATTATCAACTCCATAATTTTAAAAACCATCTAACAAATTTGCACTTCCTACATACTCAAAGTCATGCTTTTCAACCATCCCACTTGCCTAAAATGTGTTTCTGTGTAAATAACAAAAACTTGTTCGACACGATCGAAGTCATTTAAACCAAAGTTTTGATTGGGCAAAACATCAAAAAAATTGTAGTAAGTCAAAAGAACATTCTTCGCGAAAGTGCTGTGCATATGTTCGAACTATAACTGCGATCTGGGAGACCTAGAACTGTGAAACTGTCAAAAGTAAATGAGCACAAAACAACACAAGTCTAAGGAACTAATGCAAACTAAACTAAAACCTTCCACTAGGAAGCTCCACCGTGTCATCAGGGAATTCTTCTTTACATTCCCCAGCTTAACAAAAATGAAAAGTCTATGGCATAGTAAAACTCAGAATGTGATCTTAGAAACCGAAGAAACCAAGCTCACTGGCCTTCTCCTTCTCGAATGTCTCAAAATACTGATATATGATGGTGACCGCGAGCAGAATACCGGTGCCAGAACCAATTGCCCCCATAAGATCTGCCAAAACTGTTAGCGCACCAATGCACATGCCGCCAAAAGCTGCTGCAGTGGGTATATAGCGGTTCAGCTCCTTCTGTAAATTGGATTCTCGATGTCCAGGCATCACCATTTGTTGTTCCTGAGAATTTTCCAAAAGTGTAAATAAAGATGGCTACAATCTAAGTTCCCACTCCTTTTCCAGTCATAAGATTATTATATCAAACAGAATTATCAACCAATATGTTTCTGCAGTGCTGCCAAATTTTCTCATGCACAACTGGCCCACAGAGAACCATGTTCAGGAATCACCAAACAGCAAGAAATTGAATGAATGATGAGAGATGATGCTTCATGCTAGTGGGTCATAATTACATTTTCACATTTCTAACTTCTCAATTGTCAATGGAACATCCAACAAGAATAAGATTTCTGTTCAATGCATCTGTGAAGGTTATGATTGTTGTGGGAACAAAGAGTTACAGAGGGAGCAAACAACCCAAGTGAAAGATACCAGTTCAGAAAAGATAGATGTTACCTTAAATTTAATTATTAAGATTCCACAAACCAACACTATTCATTCAGTGCATCAGTTGTATCAATAGTTTCAAACTAATTGTGTTTGCCGCTTACATAGAGAAGTCAGCAACAGATCCTTCATCCCAAAATTAAGAGTAAGTACATAACCAATCCACTTAGGAAAATGTAAGCATTTTGTCATGATCTTCACAGTCCTGCTTCAGGGGAAACTGATGCAAGACTAGAAAGTTCATTACCATACACACAAATTAAATGATAATGAGGCTAGTTACCTAGTGTAACCTTGTATGGCTTACGCTATCCATGGTGTTAAAATATTGAAATTAAATGATTCTTCTCTTCAAGAGCTTAAACTTTTAGATGACAATGTCATGTAGCAAAGGTCCTGGGTTCAAATCTCATGGCCACCCATTTATAAAAGAAAAGAAATGTTTCACGTGCAAACAAAGGGAGTATGCTAAGATGTTGATATTAAATGATCCTCCTCTCTAACAGCTCAAGTTTTAAATTTTTAGATAAGGGGATCATTTATCACATTAAAAACAAATAATAAAATTCCACGTGAAAGGAGAATTTTGGGCTATTAGCCTATTACTAGATGGCAGCACCCATACCAAGACACTTTTTCCAGCAATATCCTAAGAAATCCCATAGATCAAAACCGAATAGTAAACAACATTCAAATTTGCATATTATCAGCAGCATCATTCTAAGAGACCTGATCTGAGAATCAGAACAGGTGTTAGTACTTTTTAAATGCTCAAAATGACATCCAAGCCATTCCTGGAAAGGATAAATATATCTTCACATGAAGTGCAAAACAAATACCTAAAACTAAGGGGGAAATATTAAACACCTAAGCTCACGCCAATCATGTGATGAATATATTTGATTCTCGTACCCACGCTAATCTCTTATGGTGCATAGTTAAACGGCTGCTTAAAGGCAGTTATTGGGAACTTTTGCCAAGGCTATCTTGAAACTCAACACTGGATTATTATAAATTTTATAAAAAAGGGGAGATTAAACCATTAAAATGAGTATGAAAATACCTTCAGCTGCTTAGCAACATCTTTAGCTGAGGATCCTGATACCTCAATCCATGTTTTTGAGAATAAAGCACATGCTGACAGCATAAACACAATATAAAATAGTCCATGGAAAGGATTGGCCAGTATATCTGACAAGCTGAACAACAGAAATCATTCAAAAGTGAGTGGAGTTAAGCCAAAAACCAAGTTAAGATCTTCAACAAAGAAACAAGAAAACAATATTACTTACCTTGATGGTGCAGTTATATAATAAGCAAGACCCCCAACAGGGACAGATTGACCAGAGTATTCAGATTCCTTCCACTTCCCCAAAAGGTTCACAAGAAAATTTCCACTGTATCTCCTGTAGAGCAACTGTGGGAATACAAACAACAATAGCTAGCATCAGTAAACAAGAGAAATAAATCTCCTCCGAAGCATTCATACAGCAGGAATAGTTTTATTACCTGGGAAATAAAGTAGAGGTTGGATACAAGTGCAGACTGTAAAATAATGGGCATGTTGGAGGTGTAGAACAACTTAATTGGATATGAACCCTGTTGCCCACGAGCATTCTTTGACCTCACAGGCAAAACAACACGGAATCCTTGGAAGTAAATGACGATAAGGAAGATCAAGACTGTGGCGAGCAAGTTAGTAACATTGGGAAGATTCTGCCGGTAGAATGCCTCTCGCAAAGCACGAACCTTGTCTGTCCGAGTTATCAACAAATGGAATAACGCAATAACAGCACCTTCAAATTCAGCTCCACGCCCACTGTTGATGGTGGTTGGACTAAATGCTTTCCAGATGATGTTTTCACTGTTAAATAAGAAAACGCTCTAATGGTAAATACCCTTGCTCTTGTCTCAAATAAATGAATTCAGAATAAATAGAACAGTCACCACGTACCAAATATTGGTTGCGATGAAGAGTGAAATACCAGAGCCCAGACCATATCCCTTCTGCAGAAGTTCATCCAGGCAAATTACAATAATACCAGCAAAGCAAAGTTGCAGAATAATAAGGATTGCATTCCCAACTCCAAGTTGGCTAACACTGCCATACATTCCAGAAAGAACATATGCAACAGCCTCCCCAACTGCTATCAAGATGCCCAACAACTTCTGAGCACCATTTCTGGTAAACAGAGAAAGGAAAGTAATCATTGCCAAGACAGTAATTATAGAAGATTGAACAATATAAAGAAGCAGTGAGTCTATTGCTAATTCAAAACATCCCATGAAAGAGAAGAGGACATGACTTAAAATCTTAACTTGCACATATAGCAAAATGTAAGACTGCATATTCTCTCCAGATAGATTTGAAATGCAAAAGATACAAGTAGATACAGATATCAGGGCTTCTCAAAAAACTGAAGCCCAGTATCTTTTTACCTTATGAATTCAAACCATTCTTGGTAAATTATGTTTAAAGTTCCAAGTTCTGTTGCTTAATTATAATCCAATTTGTAGATACTCACAAGCTACCAATAACACCACTAAAGAGAATCCACCAGCCAGACCTCTCTGTCCTATCCTATACAAATCACTATATTCAAACTAAAGTTACTAAAACACAAAGTGAACATAATACACCAGTTGTTATACTTACAAAAGGGCTCGATCCTCTCGCACGTTGTTATCAACTTCAATGATCTTTGAACCCGCTAAGAGTTGCATAACCAGTCCAGAGGTCACTATGGGTGTAATTCCAAGCTCCATCACTGTCCCCCTGTTTGAGGCAAGAATAACACGCATCCAATAGAATGGATCTGCACCTGTTGTGGAGTGTATGCCATATAATGGCAGCTGACTGCAGACCAGGAAAATAAACAGGGATATTACGGTGTATATAACCTTCTCCCTGAAAGGAACTTTTCTGTCTGCACTCTGAACCTCGGGCAGGAACGAAAGAAAGGGCCGGACCAAATGGAGCACTCTAAATCCACCTCCCATTTTTGTAGATTAAACTATTTCAACAACTGCATGTCACATTGGAAAATGAAATCCTTCAGCAATATGAACAAGGACAACATACAATTCAGCGGACAATTGACGAATCAAATGCTGATGCATCAGAAGCTAAACTTTAGCACAGTAAGACAACGTTCACATAATATTTTGTTATAAACCTAAAAACTTTTTTCCCTCACAACTAATTAACATTCCAAATTCTTGTTCCAAAAAGAAAATTAACATTCCAAATTCGCTCTCACGTTACCCAACCATATTTGTTTGAAGAGATCTAAGCACAAGATATCTTTGCAAAACTAAAAGAGGATGATGTTGTTTGCTCATTCCATAAAAAGTTCTTATGTTTAGATTCCGTGCACTTTGCGACAAGACCTTGAACACTTCCCGTGTACGCCAAAACAAATCTCTCCATGTACCATAGCAGGGTTCTCCTTCTTTACAACAAAGACCAACTAAAGTATTAAACCTAAGTCAGCAAACATAAACCCGCATACGTCAGGCCACTAATACTGCAGCGCAAGAAAAATAACTGACGAACAGCAATACCAATTCAGATACACTAGAGGTAATGATTTAATTTGCCTTAACAGTAAATTTGCGATACCACGATAAAATCAAACAAAAATAATCTAACACACACCAAACAAAAAGAAGAAGAAAAAAAAAAGCAATCAGATGCAGAATGTTAGGTAGATCTGCAATCCAAGTAAGATCTATTCTACGATTCCTTTTTTCATTTCTCCAAATCTCATAACAATTTCAACACAGCTGAAGTCAATAGGAAAACTAATCAAATCGAACAAAACCCACGGAAAAGAAAAACACTACTATAGTTCGATGAACACACAAACTTTGCATTTCGTAACAGATCTAAAACTCTTCGAATGATCTGAACAGAGAGAGAGAAGAACAATTACGAACCAGGGCGGAGAAATCGATCGGAACTTCAGAGATCCAATTCTGCAATTTGATATTTCTCAATTTATTTATATATAGATTTATATTATCGGGAGCGTTTGGGTGTGAATAGAAAAATTGCTGATGTAGACACCGAGACACCGCATACAGCCAATAAGCAGAGAACACGTATGATAGAGAGTTCTGAGCTGTACAAATTCGACTCACTCCAATTTCAAATGGCACATTATAAGTTTTTTAAAATATTTAGATGTATATTATAAATTATTTATTTTCAATAAAATATTTTATAAACTTTGAAGGTATAATTTTTAAACAACAACAATAAATATTTGTCAATTATTTTAATATTTTTAAAATTAATTATGGAATTATTGATATTATTGTTATTCTTATTATTGTAAAAAAAAAAGGGAAATATCTTTAATTATTTTGTTTTTGGTCAAATATTAATTGTCACATCATGTAATTAGATTTTATTATCTTTTAAGGAGTAATGAAACTTTGGTGCTGAAGATCAATATATATTTCGTAATCTCTTAATTTCTAAATTAAGCTCGTTTATTTGGCTCCTTCTCAATCTACATATATTGTATTAATATTAGGTTATCATAATGTCACTGAATTATTGTGTTTTATTTAATTAAAGAGTTTGTAATTATTATACCTACACTCCTTTATATATAGTTTATTTACACAAACTATTCATACTTTTTAAAAATTACTCATACACTTCTAAAAAAATATTAACTTTTTAACTGTTGAGAGTGATTTCTATAATTAAGTAAAAGATATGAGTAATGTGTGTAAATAAACAATAAATCATAGATATAGATGTAATTATCCGCAAAAAAATTATTAAGCTTATACTACAAATTTGACTAATTTATTTATTGTTATTAATCAAGTCAAGCAAGGTAAACTTGTTGAGATCATGTTCAAGTTGATATTGTTCACATAAAATTTTGAGTCTGCAAAAATAATAACAAGATGAGAAAAAATATGAATAAATGAATTTTATTGATTCAATATAAAAGTGAATACAATATACGATTTGAAAATAATTCCTTGATTATTCACTTCGAATGCGGATTCAATGACTTGAAATTTGTTCTCGGATATGGATGCATAATCTCCACTGAGTTTGTGGAGCAAACTATGTGTACCTTGAAATTTAGTATCAAGGTTTCAGGATTTTATGCCGAGGAAGACATGGATCTTCACAATTGCAGTGCTTTGCTGCGGTTAGTTGTAGCAAAGAGTTTTGAATACGAGTCATTTGATTTGTCGTGACTTCTTGTCTTGTGATGTATGGAGTAACTTGTGTGGAATGTGTACCTAATTTGTTGTGTAGAATGTCTCTCCTCCTTTGTGGATATGTTTCATTTTGACTTGAGTGGTGGGGGCTGTTATTTATAGGCATGAGTAGGATTATAGTAGTTTGGACTCAGATATGTTGGACTTGTGTACCATAAACTTATATATGAATCAATTAACTATCAAATTATAGTTGAACATGCATTGACCTAATTAGTTAATCTAAAATAAAAGACAACGCATATTTATCTTGAATTAATCCACCAAAATACATAAGATCCAAATTTAGTATCGTCACTTGTATAAATTTGTTGTCTTCAAGACATAAAAAACTCAAACTTATTATGAATTTTAATTTAAAACCTAATTATTAGTCATTATATTTTAAATTTTTAATTGATAATTTATTAATTTTGGTGCCAACAGATACTACATGAGTTTATCTTTTTCGCTTAAACTTTAGCTTAGAAGATATTTAATTTTTTAAAATATATATAAAGTATTTGATATTTTTTTTTAAAAATAAATTTATAAGATAAAAAAATATATTGAAATTTATAAATTATTTGCAATATATATATATATATATATATATATATATATTAGCCGTTGTGGCACGCCGTCCCTACGTGCATATAATAAATAATTATTTACATTTTAAAATATATTATATAAGAGAAAAATATATAAACCAATATATTAAATTTTAAAAAAAATGAAAGAAAAAAAAGAAATTAATTTATTAGTTAAAATAAAATTTAACAACTTGAATAATTCAGTTATATTATAAGTTCAATGACAATTTCTTTTTTATTTAGTTTAGATATAGATATAGAATATATAGATACAGATAGATAGAGTAGATAATAAAAAGGCTTATTTTGGCATTTCAAATAAAATGGTGCGGCGGTGTCAGGTAACTTCCATTTGTGAGTGTATAGGGGGTTTCTTTTTATATTAGTATAGATTATCAATTGTGCTACGTCGTGTATAATAAATAATTTTTTATATTTTAAATATAATTAAATAAAACATATGAATTGAACAATTAAGTTAACATAAAATTTAAAAAAATAAAAAAATAAATTAATTTATTAGTTAAAGAGTTTTTTAAAATCACAAAAAAAAACATTACAATAGTGTTTAAATCATCACTTTGTGAATGTAACACTCATTTTCTTTATAAATAGTACAGATAATTGTTGATAATTAATTTTAATTTGAATTACTAATTCCAAATAAAAAAATCAAATTATATTCATACTAAGGTGATAAATTATTAAACTTAAATTCACCAGATAAAAAAGTAATTGTTTATATGATAATTAAATTAAATTAAAGATATAATTATGATTTTTGTGTTTCAATTCCCATTGCAACCAAAAGAAAAGGAAAAAAGAGAAAAGAGAGGAGTAGTTTTAGGCCCAACCATACCCGTTGATGATTTTTTGTCCAGGATCCGAACCCATGGTATTGAAGCACAGGTTTCACCGGGTGGGTCATATTTGAACTCACGGCCCATATCATTGTTCCGGATAAGCTACCGCCTTCACACGTACGAAATCAGCTTATAGGAAAAGCGATTTTCAGTGACCGCACAGTACTCTTTTGGATTTTCTCACAAATTTATCGAAAGATGCACTTTTCAGTGGTGGAATTAACAAAATCTTTTTTTAAAAAAAAGGAAGGAAGCTGCTGTAAAAACTCAATGAAAGGAGAGGAAAAAATGGCAGTGTGAAAAGGCTGCTTCCAAACTGGTACATTTATGCAGAGAGTCCGGGTTTTAAGCTAAAACCGTCTTCAATGTGCTTGAATCTACGCTTCTGTACTTCGTTTTTCATGTACCCTTTACTTGAGAGAAGCTAGAGCAGTCTGTTTTGGGAGTTCTTGATTTCTGCTGTTTCTGATCTGCGTAAGTGCACGCACAACGCACATCATATAGCTTTTTTTGAGCTTGAACTGCTGGGGAAAAGGGATGAGGTCAGCCCTCGTGTTTCTTGTTCTGCTAGGCCCGTTTGTCGCCTGTGTGTTTGAGTTTCAAGCTGAAGCTGCGCCTGCTGGTAACTTTCTTTTTTAAATCTTTTGAGGGGAAAAAGGGGTTATGTTTACTGACACAGTAAAAGATTCTGAATGATGAAATTTTTGCACCTTTGCTTCATGGGTGTTCTTGTTTTTGTCTAGAAGTTTGTGTTCTTCAGTTCTTGATTTATTTTTGTTGTTTCTTTCTGGAAATGTGATTCAGGGCCGTTGATAAAGCACTTGTCTTCTCTTGTGAAATGGACTAGGTCCTCCACCAAAACGCCCATCAATCAGGTTGAACAAGCATGGTTGATTTTCTTTGTTGCTTGTTTTAGATTTTTGTTTCTTGAATTTTTCACTTAATTGCTGTTCGTGTGTCTCTGTTTCTGTATGAACACCGTTAACAACTAAGGCTATGGCTTATTCTAATCTTTAGGACATATTTTTTTCCTAATGGTAGGATCCAACTTTAGCTGAAACAATGTTTGGAAAGATTAACATTAATCTGCCTGTATACTTGTATTATTGGCCTTCTTGCAGATGGGAATGTGCTTCAATTCGAAGATGGATATTTAGTTGAGACTGTTGTTGAAGGGAATGAACTTGGGGTAGTTCCATACTCCATCCGCGTCTCACAAGATGGAGAGCTCTTTGCTGTTGATGCTGTCAATAGCAACATTGTTCGAATTACGCCTCCATTATCCCAATGTGAGCTTTTCATCTATTTCCTTGCACTAGTTATTCACCTTCTTCATCTTGAGCTTATCCAAGATTGATAACTAAAAATCAAATTTTTATGCTCTGGTGACTCTGTTTGTCTTGGTCCTGCTTTTTTCCTACTTTTAAATAAGTAACATATGATTTAGTTTGTACTTTTTCATGTCATCACTCTTGGTTTACGGGACTTGTGAATGTATCATTGTTTGCTTATCTTTTGCGGTAACTGGAGTTGTGTTAGTCAAGATTGTTTGAGGAAAGGGTTGTTCTCATATCTTGTTTGTTAATTGTCAAAGATTATGTGTTCACACAAAATTGAGGATGTACTTGAACCAAAAAAGTTCGGCTCTTACATGTCGTAGTTATGTTATATTTTATATAATTCTTGGCTTCTTAATTCACTGTCAATTTTTGCAATTTATGCAGATAGCAGGGCAAGATTGGTTGCAGGATCATTCCAGGGTCACACTGGCCATGTGGATGGAAAACCTAGTGATGCTCGTTTTAATCATCCAAAGGGGGTTACCATGGATGATAAAGGGAATGTTTATGTTGCTGATACCTCAAATCTTGCCGTTAGAAAGATTGGAGAAGCAGGTGTTTGCAATACTCGTGTGTTACCTGAGTTTGTTTCTAAAAATTGAGTGTATGCTAGATGCTGTAAAATCTCTAATTCTGAATAACTTATAAATAAGAGGCTACGGTAGCATCCTGAGAAGAAAGAAGTAGAATTTCGGAGAATAATTTAAATTGGGACTTTTAATTACAGGTGTGACAACTATTGCTGGGGGAAAATCAAATGTTGCTGGATACAGGGATGGACCAAGTGAAGATGCAAAATTTTCAAATGATTTCGATGTCATATATGTTAGGCCTACCTGTTCATTATTGGTTATTGACAGGGGCAATGCAGCTCTTCGTCAAATCTCTCTAAATAAAGAGGACTGTGACTATGAGAACAGCTCTGTTTCACCTACAGGTTTGTGGATTGTCTTCAAGTGTTTGCAATACATGTGTTCTTTAAAGTTCAGCATCTTTGTTGCTAAATTAAGTGCTTGACACATTTAATTTTACCTTAAATCAGTGATCTAAGTTGCAGTAACTTAATATGCTTATCTAAACGTTTAAAGTATTTCTGTTAAACTGCAAACAGAAATATACGTTCCTCCTAGTAATGTTCTAATCAGTGGATTTTACGGATGACATAAGTGCTCTGAAGTCTGAATCAAATAAACCCATAGATGCAAATGAGAAATAGTAGAACATTGCTTCTAGTTGATATTATTGTCGGACTGGGTCATTTAATCATTTATAATGCTAACTCAAGGAAACTCATCGTTCCAAACGCTGGAGTTCATTTGAATGATGAAACTTAAAGATTAAGTCATTTATTTTTTATTTTACATCTGAGTTAACTAAGCACTATCTCTATTGTCTTATTTGCTGGAAAGCTTTTATCTCCAATCAGACATGTCCGCACTTTGCAGAATTAATATCATCTTCGCCTTCAAACACTGTCAACTATGTAAAATTAGCCAATATCTGATGTCAGATTGAGACTGATTGTAGTGATAGGAAAGAAGCCACCAGTGTGAAGTCTATGGTTTCATATGAAAACAATTTTGGCTGGCTCTAATGGTCTGACATTTTATGCAGATCTTCTTATGGTTGCTGGTGCTATCTTAATAGGGTATGCTTCATGCATGCTCCAACAAGGATTTGGTGGTTCTTTTTTCTCCAAGATGGTATATTCTCCAGCCCTATAGTTTGCATTCTATTTTTTAATCTTATCCAACAGTTTGTCAGTGTTAGCTCCATCTATTCTACTACCTTCTCGTGATGTCTTTTACCAGTGATAAATGGAAAAATATAGCATAGCTAATAGCTATAGAATTTATCAATTGTGGTTCGTGAAAGTTTCCGCACCATTTTAATACATTCTCAAGATAATAATGTCAAAACCCCTTCCCGCTGGCCAAGTGTTCAATTAAATGGACCAAGGAGATTAGTTTTGCATTTCTGTGATTTGTCAAGTTTAGTTTTGAGAGTCTCTATGTAATGATGGATAAAAGGATAAGTGTTCCATTACGTACAACTGCAGAAAGAGCATGCTGAAACTAAAATCGAGGAGCAATCAGTAAGCAAGGAGACACCCACTCCTATCGATGTGACTGTCAAGGAAGAACAAGAAGCTGCATGGCCATCATTTGGGCAATTGGTCTGGGACCTTGCTAAACTTGCACCAGAAGCATTAGGTGGCATCTTTCTTCAATTCATCCCCTCGCGTTTCAGCGGGAAGATAATTCCAAAAAGAGGCCTCACTCCACTGAAAGATTCTCTCGTTATGCCTGAAGATGAAGCTCAGCCTTCTTCAGCATTAAAACAGCGTGCTCCTACTCCTCTTTCTGAAACCAGGCAGGCCCACGGTCCAATGCCCAGCGAGAGATTCTCAGATGTTAAACCCCCTAAAATGAGATCCACCAGCTTAAAAGACCCTTCTCTATCGAGCAAGCACAGGTCTTCCAGAAGACAAGAGTATGCTGAGTTTTACGGAGCTGGTGAGGTTCCTCAGTATGGACAAGTAAGATCTAAGAGCCAAAAAGAAAGAACAAAGCACCGTCAACGAGAGAAAAGTGGAGATGCAACGTTTACAGCACCAGTATTGGAGCCAAAGCCTGCTGAAATCAAGGCAACCAGCTATGATCCAAAGTATGAACCTTACAATTTCAGAAGCAAATATGGCGATTCGTATCGTTTTGATTAGTCTAGTATCAGCATCACTTTTGGGCACATTTATGTTCCCCTCATCCAATGTAACTGTTTCGAGCGTTGCAAACAAACAGAATTTGCAGAGCAATGTACGGGCAATGTAATTCTTGGTTTTATGCCTGTGTTATAACTAGGTTTTAATATTGGACTCCCCAGTATATTTAGTGGCCTTAAACAGTACAATATCTTGTAAATCATGTGTCCTGATCACAAATGCTGATCAAATTATGAGGGTTTAACTTCTAAGGATTACCATGATGCTTTTCCCAGGTATAATCTTCCAGCCGCAATGTTCACAAGTTGAATGCTGTGAATTCATTCATCTTTCTCTAGTGTCGAATTCACCGTTGGTTATGATACGAGTCTTCGAACCTTCTAATTATTAGTTGTCTAAGAATTCGCCAATGAAGTTATACGTATACCATTTTCTGGATGACGGCGAGGTTTACAAATTGTTACTTTTCCTCCACTATAGTACTGTAGATAGACATTACATCAACACCATTTATTGGATGGTTCACAAACTTGATAAAAAAAAGGTGTATTCATGACAATAAATATTCAACTGATAAACCTTGGCAACTGTCGTCACGGGCAGTGAAAGGTGACAGCCAACTACTCTTAACTTTTCGTTTTTGCGTTCTCCTTGTGGACAGCATTTCCCATGTTACTTGGCCTAATCAGAATCCTTAAAAGAGCCCATCAAAGCTAATTCAATCCATGTACATGGAGTATCAGAGCAAGAATCACCAACCAAACATAGTAACTGGTGAGTCTTCTTTCTGTCTGTTTCTTGGTTAGTTCTATTAAGAGCCATGTCTGTCTTCCGCTCGACAACATGCCTATCCTAGATCTTAATGAGGAATTGCAGTTGTCGGTTCTGTTAGAAGTGGGATGAGTCTCACAGACATCTCCTTAAAGTTGCAAAAGAATAACTGAACGCTGAAAAGTGAACTCCCAAAAGAAGCAAAATTCAATGTTTTCACACTTGAGAAGTTTCTTTCCATGCACAAATACACACCACCATTCTCTTCATAGCATGAATCTTATCGAATGTCGTCTCTCTGACTATATGCTGGGTTGCATACAGTTGGACAACATGGGATGTGCTGGATCCTCCCAGACCAAAGCTGAGGGTGAGACAGATTTCTTGAATTATGACATGTTCACTTTGAGGTTCTATGTTTTGTGCTTGATTGATCATTGTCCCTTCGAAGTTTTGCAGTTTCTTTTCTTTCCATGACTTCTAAACCTGAGCACTTGCACTGATGAAGTGCTATTCCAATCTTTACAGGAACTGCTAAAAAGATACGAAAGCCAAAAGCTTGGAAACATCCACAGCCAATTACAAAAAGTCAGCTCATTCAGCTAAGGGAAGAGTTTTGGGACACAGCTCCTCACTATGGCGGTACCAAAGGTAATTTTAAAAACCCCAGTTACGCATATTTTTAAAGATTTTCTTACTTGGAAACCTCCTCTAGATCATCTAAATCTTGAACAAACAATTTGTAGTAGAAACATAACTGCAAAGAATATAGTATAATTCCTCAAAACCTAGGAATTTACATATAATTAGTTAAAATTTCAAACGATGTAAATGAAATTATCTCAAATTCTGACTGAGTTACATACAACGGTCCCGTTCCATGTTTGGTTTTGTGTATAAAGCTTTTATTCATCTCCTCAAAGATGAAAAAAATTCTTGATTTTATTCTTGTATCGGGGTAGAAATATGGGATGCACTCCGAGCAGCAGCAGAAGCTGATCTTACACTTGCTCAGGCAATTGTTGATAGTGCTGGTATCATAGTACAAAATCCTGATTTGACAGTTTGCTTTGACGAAAGAGGTAACTTGAACTGGGCTATATCTCTTTGATCTTCTTTCCTTGTTGCTTTGCAGATGTTCCAATCCTTAATTCTTACTTCTATCTCTAGCAGGTGCAAGATATGAATTACCAAAGTACGTTCTGAGCGAGCCAAAGAACTTGATACGAAGTTCCTGAAAATACAGAGGGATACTCGATATTGCCAAATTTGGAGTTCAATTATGCATATACCTTCACATGTTGCAGAGAAAGGGAATCTGCAATCCGCTCTGTAGCCATCGTCCAACTTTGTCATCAACAATACATTTCATGGTTTATTATGTGGTTTATAACAAATGTAATAATAATTTCGGACAATATGTGTCAATACAATACCACTTTCATGCTTCTGCTTCAACAAATCACACTATTTATTCGAGAAATTGACTAGGATGAAAATATGTCTGGTATTCATTGGAGAAAATGTAATCATTTTCGTATTTTGATTGATTCAAGTAAAAGCATCAACCATAAGCATTTGCTATATAATATATTACCCTTTTATTTTGGTTGTGCACTAAAATACTTCAAGCACTCTGAGGTACTAAACTTCAACAGTTAGAGATTAGTTGATAACATGTGATTGCGCACGCAACAATCACTTGGGAACGAGTTTAGCTTCATAAAATTTTGAACTGTGAAACTGCGAATGCGGAGAAAACATGCGTTGTAAGTGGTAACTGATAAGATATAACTAAAACTCGATCAATTTAGATGGAACTGCATATAACAATTTCCATGAGGATGCAAATTCAACCAACTGAGAAGGCTAAAGCTATAAGAAAACAGAACTCATACTTACAAGATTAAAGGCTTTTACAAAATCCATCGGGTACCTTTGCTAGATGTAGCGAATCACGTGCTCAAACTTTCTTGAAAAATGAGAGGATATTCCCTTGCTTAGGATCCTTATTTCCTGCCTTTTTATTTCCAGCTTTCCCTGCTTGGTTTGCTGGGGCGCTGTTCCCCACTGCAGGTGACTTCCTAGCCACTGGAGGCCTGAAATCAGAGTCCGCATAACATTAGGCAGTGCCAAAGCAACAGACAGCATAAAAACTAGAGAAGTATGCAAACACTTAAGATCATTTATGGGCTGCTGCATCTTTTATTCATGCCTATAACACAGAAACATAAATTTATCGAGTAGGACAAGACGATAAGTCAAACAAACAGGTACCAGCATGCGGCAGGTCCTCTTTCATTTTGGACCTAGTATCTGATAATCTGCTATTTATCATGTTCCCTGGAGAGTCTGTCAGTGACATAATAAAATATGATCCAGTTTCTCAATGTTCGAGGTCTTAAAAATTTTCCCCATAGATCGTGAATAGATTCCTTCATCACTTTATCATACAAATCTTGCATCTTGAATTAAATCATAGGCCTAAAGGGCAAGAACAGCCAGTTTGCACTACAACAAGGACAAACAAAGCAATTCTCTTTTGGGCCTCATGTGAGATTGCATGTGTGTGTATGTGCATGCATGTTTTGGATTTCGTGAGGGAGTTGCTCTGATTAGTTCATGAGCCAATTATCCAAGTGAAAAGGAGGCTCAACCTCTAATCTTTACACATTCATCAATTTCTAAAGCTATCTAGTCATGCAGAGGGACATTAAATACATTAGATGAATTTAGTTCAGTTTAGCCATATCTCACGTCAAAGCCTAAAAATTGAAGATATGAACGGTTTTCCCGCAGCAATGCATCCATATTTAAAACATGTTGAAAAAGATGAACTGAAGAATAATAAATGGTCAAGTACATAAGCATCTAACCTGTTAATAGCATTTTTCACTGTATTGGTCTCAGCAACCTTTCCTGAATTACTCTCAGATTTTGTATCAGGCTCCTCACCCTCCCAGACAACCTCAGTAACTGGAGCAACAAGTATAAATAAATCAGGTCAATTAATTTAGTAAAACATAATAACGGGATGTGATTTCAGACTGAACAAAGCATCCTCAGAAATTTATGATAATACCTTCTCTTCCACGCTCATCAATCCGTGTCTTCAACACTTTTCTTCTTTTAGGCCCAGCATCAGCCAATTTTTCTTTCAAACTAGCATCTGTTTCAGGGACATGGTTTAGGTTTTTCTCTGAAGTGGGTGATTCAGCCTTCTTGCTTTTGCTTACGGCTGAAACTTTTTCTCCCAAATGCTGGTTAGCTTCTACACCAGCTTCTTTGACATCATTGATCTTCGGTTTATTTTCCTTTTCTTCAAAACTTAAGTTACACCCTGGTCCTAAAGCATCTGAACTACCTTTTGAACATAGAGTAGATTTTTTTGGAGGATCAGGCGATGCTAAACTTATTGCATCTCGGTATTCATCTTCCTCATCTGAGTAATCAAATACAACTCTCCTCTTCCTACCGCCTTCACCATTGGAAGTTCTCTTTATGTTGAAATTTTGCCCATCTTCATCGCTGCTGCCATATTCAACTGATTCACGTGCACAAATTTGAGCTTCTGCGCTAGCTGAAGCCAGATCAAGCAATGAATGTTAGATAAATCAGAAACAAGTAGCATACACGGGCATCACTGGTTATTTCTGGTTACCTTTACAAAATAATACAAAGAAATCTAAAATTTTCCTATTCAAGTGAGTAAAGGAAAGTAGCAAACCAGCAGAATTTTGTCTGGAGTTGTTGGCTTGCACCAAGGGAGCATCAGGTTTAGACTTTGCAGATGCACGACCCCACATGCTAGCCAATGCACCTCCACTTCCAGAAGAGTTTTTATCACTTTGATCCTTTCTGTTGTTAGATAGCAGCTGGGAAACTTTTTCTTTATCTGCAGCAAGTTGGGCTCCCTGCACACGATCTACTTTCACATGACTCTCAGTTTTTACTGTTTTTGCAATGTCAGGTGATGGTACCCCAGCATTAGGGCCTGACTGCTGAAGATTTTTCTGCTGAGGCTGTGGAACTGCCTTAGTTTGATGAGCAGAATCACTTTTTGCTAACCCTAGGCCTCCTGGGGTCTTCACCTGCTGAGTCCCAGTGCACAAAGCTGCTCCACCAGCAGGTCCAACACTTCGCTTAACAAATGAATTTGAAACTCCACAAAACCTATTAATGAATTAAGAGAAATTGGAGCAGACTTTGAGTGAGTGAATGCAGAAATGGGTCGTATCATCATGCAAGAGAAGGAAGCTATTAAGTTTTAACAGCACTAAGTTTTACATTACAGAAAAAGTTTTTAACAGCTTGAATAGAGAATTTGAGAACCGGTGTTTGACCTATTATCGCGCAAACAATTATCTAGTGTGAGGGGCTGCTTAAAGAGATCTTCGGCTTGGACAAACTCGTGATTCCAAAGGGTTGCTGGATCCTTAGGAAGGCAGGCTTGTACACTGTAGACTTGAACGGAGCAATTCTCATCAAATTCTTGCTTTGCATCTGCACATTTGGAAATGAATGTGTCACAAAAGTGGAACTTAAACTGTCTTTCTCCACAAGTTTTCTAGAAAGCATGGAGTATTTCCTTCAGCATTATCCTTGAAACTGGACAAAATAACCATAATAATCACAACAAACACAATCCTGTTGTCTCCGTCAACTTCAAACTTTCGTCTTAGTAAAACTTCCATCCATAACCAATTGAACCCGACAGCATACACCCCTAGAAACTCCTATTTTACTTTCCATCCAAATATTTTTTGAAACCAAGACAATGAAATTATTCTTATAAAGTTATATACTTCTCTTATACATTTATTTTCTGCTCCTACCAAAAGAGCTCCTAGATTATAAAATCACCTGAAAGCTTATGCTTTGGCACAAGCATTATATGGTAAGTTGAAGGGTTATTCTTCAGCCAGCCGGATAAAGAGTAAATCACTTCTAATCCATTTCCATACTTCTCAACAAACTCTTGTAGCAGCCTACAGCCGAAAATGCACCAAATTACATCAGCACGTTAAACAAAAAACAGCACAAGAAAAGAAAGCAAAACTAATCTGATGTGTTGTGGTTACCTCTTTGCAGCATTAGAGGAAACCAAAAAATTTCGACTCAGCCATTTGTAGGAAACCTGAAGAAAAAAGCATAACTGGTGATAAACCTAACACCGAAAGAACATGACTCAATGACGGAGGTGTAGTAATTCAATCTAATTGATAACCATGTGTTTTTCTAAGTCCATTTTCTTTCTTCTTCATTATCTTATTGGATAACTATTCCAAGGTTTATCAGGCATAAGAACGTGTACGTGTATAGCAGAACAGATTCACTTCAAAATATTTCAGCAAAACCATAGCGTCCAGAAATTATAAAGCACGGGAGAGGCAAATCAGAAAGTTAAAGCTTCTTTTCATCCACAAAAACGATGAAGAGAGAGATTCGGAATTATAGGGTTTTACCACTTGAAGTTTATCGGAGACGATGGATTGAATCTCGTCCAGAACACCAAGGGTTTCAATTTCGGCCATCTTCGTGGTCCGGTGGAAACGAGTCGGATTCGCCAAACGAGGCCGGAGAAAGGACGAAGCTTTTTCTCCTTCTGTTTTTCCCTCTCAAACGGGCTTTTGATTTCCCGCCACCAATTTGGGGATTTTAGGGCATTTTGTTTGATACCCCAAGGCCAGCACTTGTGGTCACGTGATCCCTACGAAGCACGTGCTTGGATCACAAATATATTCTTTAATTTATTTATTTTCTATTTCCATTTATCTTTTTATTCTTTTTCCTTTTTTGTTTCTATCTCTCCATAACTTGAAAAAACAAGTTTTAGAATAAACCTTTAACACCTAAATATTTAGAAACTTTTAAAACCTCCGTGTGTATGAAAATTTTTATTCAAATCAAGTTCTATTGAAACAAACCACTTAAAAAGTAAGTGTAATATATTTTATATGTGATTAGTTATTTTTTTTAAATTGCAAGTCAATCACACAACCAGTATATTGCACTTATCATATAATTGATTCACGTTCGACCAAATTCAAATTTATTTAAAATTTTCCATTTATGTAAAAAGATTGAAAAAAAAAAAACTTGATAAGTTTGATCTCAAAACATAAATTTTGATTTTTCAATCACATAGTCCAAAATAAAACTCATAAAAACGAAATTTTCACTCGACTATAATACATCAATCGATCACGAAGGAGTGCACAAATATTTAGGTAATGAATGTATTTTTTGGATTCTTGGATGTACATTGTTTTTATTTCTACCAACACCTCAAAACTATTGTATACTTTTCAAGTCTTGAGCTTGAGGTATCGACTTATCGACGTTTCCACATCACATCCAGGGAGCAGGACTAGCTGAAAATATAAACCTGATCAAATCCCCTCCTGCAATCATGGCAAAACAATTTCATTGATCTTCATCATAGTCTTGTCACACCGGGACAGAAAAAACACACACAGAGCTAGATAAATATTTTGACATTCACCCAGCCTTTCCACAATAAGTGGGCTTGTATTTGTATATAAGGTTATCAAGCACGTCCACAGACGACGGCCTGTTCATGGACTTCCGAGCCTCCCTGGAAAGAACGGATGTCGAACAAGAAGACAACAGTTAGCCACACATGTAAAATTAAACAGATAGTTGAAATTCTTGATCCGGACACCAAATCTCCAGATTGGCGGCTTTAGTGCAGCAAATTTGAATAAAAGTTTACCTCACAAGAAAGTTGGCAACATTTTGAGTCACTTGAACTGCATCTTCTGAGTGAGGGATCTTCGGTAAGCCCCATTCGAAGGCGTTTTTCTGTAGCAGAACAGGTCAAAAATTACATTTCAGAACCCAAAATTTCACCAGGGATGCTTTAACTTGTGTAGATGCTGCATGGAAAAAAAAAGTTAAAGATCAGATTAACGAATATAATACCTCTGGGTGCCACTGGAAAGCAGTCATGGGGTATCTGCGTGCCTGGACAGTCGAAACATAGGTCTGATTGAAATTCATCGTTAGGACGGCAATGGAAATCAATTTTAACTTAAAAGCAGTGTAAAGTTAAGATCAATAGACCACAGAGAGGCTGCCGAAAGTACCTTATTGTCCTTGCATGTGCTAGTTGTCAAGATCTTGAAGAAACTCTTTAGGTTCTTGTTATTGCGAAACTTTCTGGTGATATACCGTGCTGTGACAGGAGACAAAAACAATGATTACACAAAGAGACGGTACGTAACAATTAGATGGATATTTTACTTTTATAGGTCCAAAGAGCATGTACAAATTGATTGAAAATAGTGATCCAGGGAAGACAGAATGAAGTTGTGAAACTGGTGCTTGATGGATTAAAGTAGCATCACATGACAATGGAAAGAACACTCACACGATGATGTTCCATCACAAGACAATCGACAGTCAGCTTCTTTAGCAAAAGTGGCGGAAACCTGCAATGGGAATTGCAATCCTTAACTCAGAATACTATAACATCCAGAAGCAAATGTCCGAACTCTTGGTGTGATGAACTAAAATGATTATTCGTTTCTAATGAAGTTATGATTCCAAAATTTATCATAAAATGAACTGACACGGTAACTTTAGACCATAGTCGAAATGCTACATATCAGCAAATGAGAACTTTTTACTCCCAAATCAACTCTGATGCTTACCTTTCAAAAACCGTTCCATCTATCTTTGAGTGTTTCTTGAAGTGCAAGGGAGACGGATCATCTTTGGAATTAAACTCCTCCAGGATGCTCCTGTCCTGTTAGCGTGGTAGTGAAAACGGAAACATTGCACCGATCGATACATGGAAGCTAATTAACTCATTATATGGATGAACAGACTAGGTCATAAGGTACATAAACATCATAGTCAATTATATGGCAGGTGCAATACATTTGCTTTGTAATTTGGTGTACAGATGTGAACGATTACATGACAAGTGTATCACATTTGTTTTGTGCTTGATTTGGTTTCAGCCGTAAGAATTTTCCTAGTTTCAAAGACCCTCTATGCAGCTGATATACAGCACTCTACTGGGCGCTAAATTATGTAAACAGACTGGGTCAAAGCAAAAACATCTTCTAGTGTGTGTGTGTGTGTGTGTGAATAGCAGGTCTTTGGACAGCTTACCTTGGCAACAATTATGGCTAACAATTCAAAACCTAAGCAGATGGCAAGCAAAGGGAAAGGGTCTCCAGCATCGTTCTTTGCAAGAACATTCTGCAACATATGGAACTCGCATCACTGCAAGATTCCATTCTTTCCACAGACGGCATAACGTACGAGGAGGGAGAGAGAAGAGAAAGGGGTTTCAGGCAGCCATGCATGTACCTTAAAAATCGACTCGACAATCTCAAAGTGGACACCCCTTTTGGTCGAACCTCCTGGCAAGAGCACTCCATTCACGAGTTTGAGTTTCTGCAATATATATTACAAAATTTAACATGAGGTGTGGGAGGACGAGTAGAAATGTAGAAATATAAAGATGGGCATAAATATGAGAAAATTCTGACTCAACGTGGAATCAAGTCAATTATAAAACAAGTATAATAATTGAATTGTACATATATTGTATAACAAATGTATTTGCACTCATCATGTGATTAGTTTAGGCCAAACCCAATCTGAGTTAGACTTTTCTACAAATGTGTATTCTTTTTTTAGTATGTTGATTAAAATAGATCAATAACTGCTATTAAAATTAAAAAAATACACATATTTACTCTAATTTGATAATAAGTTATCGTTTAGTTATACCAAAAAAATACACATATTTATCAACTATATGTTTAGTTCATTTGGCAAAACTAAAGAGTATGTGGGCATTAGTTATTTTAAAAAAATTATCAGTCTACTGTAATATTAGTTATTAGTTAATTATACATATTTGATATTGATAATTGACATACATGTGAGTCGGTTAGTTATGATACAAGTGAAGTTTATTATACATAAAGTATTAAATAAAGACAATTAATTAAATTAAGGGATAATTACACCCATTTCCCTTGATGTTTGGTGTAATTACGTGTAAACCCTCTGTGATCTAAAAAATTTATATATAGCACCCATGCGGTTTGTATCCGCCTAACAAATAGGTCATTTCATTAGTCAAAATTTACTAAATTTATTAATATTAACAAAAAAATTAATAAAAATTAATATTTACCTCGATTGATTTTTTACTAACTTATTACTATAGATAATTTACATGTAATTATACCAAAATTCAAAAAAGAAGAGTGTAATTACTCCGCAAATGAAATTAAATATAAAACTGCATTGAAAACTTAGAGAAATATCAATATATATGAAATGAGAAAAATCCCACCTAGAAAGAATTATGCTACTCCTTTTGGTTTGCAAAATAATATCTACATTTCTTCTTTGTTTATTCCAAATATATAGTATTGTTTCTAAAATCAACAAAATAATAGAGTTTCTTTTTAATTATATCTATATTTAAATACGATTAGTAATATTTACATAACGTGTGTTTTTTTTTTTTTCTTTGCACTTACACACCCAAAATTTGAATGTAATACTTTTCATAGAAAAATTTTATGCCCAAAACATTGAATTATCCCACTAGAGATAATGCTACATTCAATGTTTTGTGGGTTCTTATTAGTCATTCCCTTAGTTTTGTTTGAAATTAAATAGTCTTAACAAATTATTTTTGAAATATTTCAAATAGTGTGAAATTTAGATTTAATTATATTTACTGCCAGGTATGTATGGGATAGTGGCAAAACAAAGACTGCATATAAAAATGTGGCAATTTATACGTTGTAATTAAATTTTTTAAGCAATTTTGGCCGGAGTCTAAAAAGTAACCGAATTTTGCTGAAATGAACATTTTAGGGCTTTTTAAAGTGGGAGAATTGCTGATGAGCATAGTTGAAAAAACCCATGCCACAGAAGCGCTGATTGGGCATAGTTGGAAAAAACCTTCTAAACAATTCCCCAATTTAAAAAGCCCTAAAAATATTCATATCAGCAAAATCCGGCTACTTTTTAAATTTTGACGGCCGAGGTCCTACAATTACTTAAAAAAATTTAATTTTAGGGTATAAATTGGCACCACTTTACATAAAAGTTCTTATTTTACCACTACCCCATACATACAGGAGAGTAAATGTAATTTAGCGGTGAAATTTAATTACATGTGTGGCTTCAATTGGCTAATGCGATATATATTCTTTTCCCGGTGGAGCTAATGCGATATTAACTTAATCTTTTGCGATTTGTAGCGGAGCAAATTCCATGCATGCATGTGATCGATAAGTGGAAGTCGCAAGTCACTCGCAACCCGTGTAAATGACACTGAAAGCAGCAAACATAAATTTCAGAAATGCGATTACTCTGTGAAGAATCTCAGGCGGCTCGTTGTAGATGAGAGGAATAACCCTAGCGCCACCGGACTCAACAAACTTAACGTAAGAGGCGGCGATGTAGGATGCATTCGTGGCGTTGTTTAGGCGCCCAGAGGCGCCGTCTCCAGGGTGGCTGAGGATTCCGATGATCGGTCGGTAATTGACTTTGGGATCTGGCGGCGGGCACACAGGGACTTTACGCGGAGGGCAATCCCAGCAAGGCAAGACGATCGGCGCTGCCGTGGTCGGCCAGGAATTGAGTCCGAATAGAAGGAGAATCAAGAACCAGAAGTAGCTCACCATGATAGTAGTGGTGGAAGAGACAGTAAGTTAGAGAGTGGGCGAGGAATTGACTGTTGAGGAGGATAGGGTTTACGGCGGCGGACGGCGGAGCAGGTGAAGGTCGATCCACGTAAATGTAATTTTCTCTTAATAAGTTTTTAAATAACGATATTAAATTTATGATTTATAACATAGTTTTAGGAAAATATATTTTATAACAGTTTCCGTCTTTCTCTCTTGTGATAAACTAAAAGGTTTCCCTTTTCTCTTTTGGATAATAAGATAATAATTGATTAAGATTTGGTTTGGTTCAAGTGAAATGAAAAGAGAAGTGAAAGGGCGGGGGATGGAAAAAATAATAATTTTTCTTCGTATGATTAGAAAGTTAGAAAATTTTAAATATTTCCCTTGTTTGGTACGAAGAAAATAAATTGATAAAAAAAAATTAATTTTTATAATTTTACTAAATAATCATTCTCTTCATTTTGTATTAGAAAAATAAATAAATTAATATTATACTAATATAATCTTAGTATATTTTTTATTAATAAAAATATTTATCAAAATGAATATTGTTCATTTATTCTCAACTGTTTAATTTAAATAAAAAAAACAACTAACAACATTTTCGACTAACAAATTCGAATTCGCACATCAACGCGTTGTTGGTACCCAAAATTATATATATAGATATATATGAGTAATAGAGTAAATAATTTTTTTTTTTTTGTCTTTTTTGTCTTATACTTTCATTTTTCTGCCCAATTTCAATCGAAATAAAATTATAATTTGAAGAGGTTTCATATACACATTACTCTCATCTATTCTTCCTAACCAAACACTAAACTATCTCTTATACAATCCCAATTTTGCTATTCTTTAACTTATGATTTTCTTTGCAACATAATTCTATTACAAAAGTAAAAAATTATTACAAATACCTTTTAAAACTAAAAGTGTCAACCTCTCTGACTAGTCACATTAATTTTTCATTGTTCTTTTTCTAAATGAATCACTATGAAGTACTTTTGAAATTTGCAAATAACAAATTAATATAATATGAACGTCATCCTTTTTAAATATCCAAACATGATATCTTATTTGAATCGATGTATATGAATTTATGAAATTTAAATTATTTGAATTTCAAAAGTATTTAAATATTGATAAATTTTATATTTTTTTCATACAAAATAATTTGATATCATATTTTTCAAGTTTCTTAAATGTAATTTGTTGGCACATATTTCGCAATTTGCATTATTCTTAAAAGGAATGTACCCTAGAGAGTCGCCAAAGTTGCAATTGGATTTACAAACAGAATTAGCGATTTTAGTGTTATTGAGTCGCGCTGCCCAGGACGCCGATCATCCGCCGCAAAACCCTGTTTCTGAACTTCCATTGGACTGCAATGGCGCACTCGCAACCGCATTTCCGGTGATTTAAGATCCAAAGCTTTGAAGAACAAAACACCTGAAATGATTTTGCTTAGAACTATCCGCAATCGCCATTTCCGCGCGTTTCTGGACCTCCAAAGCCCCTCGAATAGCCGCAAGAACCCTCTTTTAATCTCCTTAATTTCTTCAAATTCCATTGAGTTTTCTTTTCCGTGGTCAATCCGCCAGAGACCCTTTTCCCTTGCGGCGCAATTTGCAAAGGAGTCTGAAGAGGAAAAGAGTCAGAAGTGTGTAAGACCATTGAGTGTTATCTTCAAAGAAGCTGTTGGGCTTTCGGCCAGGACTGAGAATCGTACGGTAGAGGATGAAGATGGCAGCGAGAATGCAGAATTGAAGCAGAAATTGAGAAAGTTAGAGGAAGAAATGAGGAGATTGAACAAGAAAAGTTGTGAAATAGGGGAAACTTCGAAGTTGCATACTGAAAATGGCGACTTGGTTGAGCGAAGTGGCGCTAAGAGGAGTTTGTGGGAGTTGTTTTCTCATAAGGAGGAGGAGGAAGTGAAATTGGCGAAACCAATTGATTATGGGACTGAGGACCCGATGGTTCACAAAGAGCTTTCTTCTGATATGAAAATGTTTACCCAGCATTTGTACATGGAAGGATACTTAAAGGATGCCAGTTTCCTGCCTAAGAATAAATTCGATGTAACTCATTTCGAGCCCAGTTATGCCCGTGAATTTTTGAAGTATGCGGCCGTCAAGTTTGGAAGAGATCACCAGGAGATTGCCAAGTAAGAATGTAAATTTTTGCTGTGTTAGAGTATTTTAATTCTGAATGCCTTGTAGTTCTTCATCCGTAGGATGTTCTTATTCCAAAGAAGCAAAATATATCAGTTAAAAATTTAAGAACGTATATTATGAAGTTCATTTCTTATTATTTGCTAAGATTGTAGGAAATTGTTTGCTTGTGTTTCGGTGCTTGGATGAGCTGCTGGAAAGGACCTTGTCCTGTATGGTCAGAGAGTTTGTAAATGCACAAACTGCTGGCGCATTCCAGGGAGAGAGCCTGGATTTGTAGATTTGTATATGGGCTGTAGATTAAATGCGAGGAAGACCGATTTAAGCTTCTCGTAGTGGTCATATGCGGATTATGAATCGCTGATGTGAATGTGATTGTTTGCGGATTTATTTTTTCCTACTTGTCGTGTTGGTGATAGAAATCAGGAGAGCACATAGTTTTGGGTTTTGCCTGCTGATTGATGAGGCTATACAACTGAACCAGGTCTTTATAGTTGTTTCAACTCTCCTTCTCTATCTTGGACACACACAACATATGCTCATCCTCTATACTTCTACCCCTATTATCAGATACAATAGTTTGATCAAATAAAGTTGGAGGTATGACACATGCGTTTGCATTGCATAATTCAAGAAGCACTTAAGATGCAGGAGAATGTAGCATATGTGGTGGAATAAGTGATTTGTTGTTGTCCATGTTAGAGGATAAGAGATCTCCTAGGATGTCTGTTTCTGGTTGATTTCTTGTTTGAGAAACTAGATAAGGTAAGAAAATCACATTAAAGTTGTATGATGTTAGACTTTACTTTCCATGCTTGACATATGGAAGAAGTACTGGATAACATGACGAAAAATAAGTTGACAGTTTATTCCTGTTTCCGAGCCCTTAACAAGTATATTCGTTTTGCTATATATATTACGTGAATTCGGAATATTATATTTTTATTGGAAATATCAACTGAAGAAGGTAGCAAAAACTACTTAGTTCAATAATATAGCCTGTCATAAGAAGTTCTCTATCTTCGTACCTATTCTACATTATAAAACCCATTGATTTTTTTTACTGCTTTGAAGTTCTTTCCTTTCTCTATATAATCAGAAGAACTTGGAGTCTCTATGTTAAGAGTACTGTTAGGAGTTAGATGTATGTTTTTAACCTGTGAAATGAAAATTCATGGTAAATTTGTGCAATGGATCTTATTTGTTTCACTTCTTGCCATAGTAACTCCATCATTTTGTGAATTGTTATGCCAGATGGTTATCTGCTAGTGATCTGAAAAGGATAGCCCTTTTTGGATGTCCATCGGTTGGGCGGAGGAGCACTCTTGCGGCCAAACATATGCGCGGATTCTTTGAAATTAAGGAACATGAGGCAAGTTCTACGGATGAGTAAACTGTTTCTTTCAGCTTGTGAACCTTCAAGAGATTGTAATGCGAAATCTCTCTTCTCAATATCAAAAGCATGATGAGGTTCAATGATTGTGTTCCTATTTCAGGTTTGCAAAAAATGCGTACTGAAAGATTCATGCAAGCGTGCAAATAAGGCATCCCGGCATAAATCGAACAAGTTACTTTTGACTGAAGTGAGCAGGGTGCTCATTATGTATGCTATGGAATCGGTTCCTCAACAGTTGGTAGTGCCTGAAGAAATTAGGAATTCTGTTAGTCGATTGCTGAAAGATGATAAATCTCAGTGAAACTGTCTCCTGATGCTCCCCCCTGAACCTGAAATGTGCACCAGCTTACGGGATAATTTCATTTTTACTTCAACTTTTGGAGTACATACTCCAATAACTTTAAAAACTAGATGACTCTATCCACAATGTATCTTCTGTTATAGCGGAACTTCCTCAACACTGTCATTAGAGGCTTCTTATTAGCAGAGAGAATTTGCTGAACTTATGCAGATTTGTTAACATTTCTCCGACAACTGCAAGATATAACATTTCATAAATTACGATATGATCTGTTCACCTGCTCATTTATTCCATGTTGCTTTCGTGTTCAGATCACCGTGCTCTCTATCCGCTTGTCGACAGAACCTAAAGATTTGGAGTAAAGAAGCAAAACCCCTGTAAAGTTATTTCTTGTGTTGGCTTACTTTCTTGAGTTAGCCTAATTTCTGGGAACTTAAACTGCATTTCGTCTCTATTATTCGAAATTGTAGTGTTATCTACTCTATGAGGAGTTGTTGAAGTTGCTTTGCTGCTCTAAACCATGGTTCTGGTTTCTGCAGCATCTGAAACTATTCATGTGTAAACCTTGGAAAACAGGTTCTTACATTGGTGCAACTTGCTGCAATATCAAAGTGTGAAATCAAATCAAACGATGTATTGATGGAGATAGAAACATATGCAACAACAAAGAAGTGGGATGAATGTCCAAACCTGAACAGGGCATCAATGGACCACCTTCTGATCTCCTTGACTGGGTGCCCTGGACCACTTCAGGAGAATAATTCTTTGATACAAAAGTTGCTTTCAAAAATTTCTTTGTTTTTGTGTTTATTTTGGATAAACTTTTTCTTTGAATATTTTGGAAAACAAAATTTATTAATAAAGATCATATATATTTTTTCAATTGTATGAACTAAACAAAAACAACTAAAAATCGCAAGAGTTCAAGAATTAATTATTGTAAGTTTTTTACTATTAAATAAATAAAATAATTAAAGGAAATTTGTTATCAAATTCAACAAATATGCTAATAAAAAAAGTCATTTTTTCCTCATAATTGACGGTTTGTGGGACTATAATATCAAATTTTAAAATACTAATTATAGTCTTAAAATACTCTTACCAATATAATTACTTATCCATTTAAATGGTTTGCATTTTTTTAACTGTTAATATATTATCATATTGATCTACTTTTAATTTTATATTATTTTATTAGAAATCTGTATTGAACTTATGTGCAAGTACTACGTGTCATGACGAATAATTAATAAATAAAAAGAACTCATATACAGTATAATAATATAAGAACACTAAGGATAACTTCGTCAAACAAAAGAATTAAATTAACAATTGGGTTTTTAGAATAAAAAATCAAATTTATTATTATTTTGTGGATTAAGAAAGCATTTTATTGGGTTTTCTAGTAACTTTTCTCTAATAAAAAAAATCACTAAATTTTCAGGATACAGGTTGGAATGTAAATATATATATAATTTCATGAAATTTAAAATATAATAGTATTGATTCAAATTGTTCCCATAAATATTGGGAAAGTAAAAAATAATTAATGGGAGAGAATTATCAGTTTTGTTAAAAGAAGTCAGTAAAAAAAATCATATTAATATTAATAATTCAAGAAAGCAACAGTGTGGTATTTTGGCAGCAGCAGCAGCAGTAGCACATGGGCCAGTGGAGTCTCGGTGACCTACTCTCTCTACTTACTATTATTCACCTCACTATTTGCTGTAGCCCTACGCATAGGGCTCACGTTGTATCTGCCGCGGTGAGCCCCACCACCTCCTCCTCCTCCGCCGCAGGCTGAGCTACTAGCTAGCATTCTCCGACGAGGGGTGGCGCCGGCTGCAGCCCATGTGGGAGCACTGCCTGCGTCAGCTTGAAGTCAGCAGAGTCACGCGTCCGGCAAGTGGATCCCATCATCCACTCACTCCTACGAGCATGTCTATTTTTCGGTGGTTGTGGCGGGAAGAAAAAGGAAATAAAGATGAACTAAAGAAAGCTTTTCTCTATTTTTTCCCCTTTTTTTAAAAGCTAAAAATTAAAAAAAAAAAGAATTGTGTATATACCTCATGCACAAAATCTTTATAATTGAGTTATTAGAAAAAATTAATATTTAATCATGTAAGAATCAATACATAGATTGAACATACATTTAGCATCACCAAACGCTTCATTGTAATTTGAACCCACATTTTAGGTACGAGAATATTTGACCTTAGCCACTATGTTACAATTATGTTCAATATATCACCATCATGAACTCAATACAATTCACATAAATCAACAAACATAGATTTCATCAGTATAATACTACCAGTAATCAAATACAGTCATCGAAGCAAGTAAGTTTATAGTACCATCAAGAGACGAATATAGTTCACATAAGCCGACAAACATTGATCCCACTTGAAATAGTTCATCGAATTGACATACAGTCACATCCTCTAACTCAAAGAGCCAGCGTACGACTGACAAATATTTATAATAAATGCATGGAAAAAATTAAATGCATACATAGAACTTATAAGATATTTCAAAATAATTTTAAGGGCATGGGATTGCTGCCTTTTAAGTGATTGAAAGAGGAAAGTATAGTTGATTCTTGACTACATATCATGAGTTGATTTCTTGTATGACACTTTTTGACCCTGGTGGAGGGTTGATGGGAGTCCATAAAGGGTTTGTGAACCCTACAATGTTTTATGATGAGAAATGTCTCTAAGATCTACTTGTAATGATCCTACACTTTTTCAGTTCAGTATATTTTTCTACATACATATGTTGATATAAAAGAAAACATGATAAGAAGAGTGTGTATTTTTCTTTTTACAAAGTTTTATGTATGACTGCATGTTTTTAGTTTTTTTCAAATTAAATTTGTTGTACTAAAAATTCAAAAAATATTGATTTAAGTAAAAATTGTATGATTAATATCCTTAAAGTGTAGAATACGCCTCGAGTTTCTAGCATATAAAATAAATCATTATCAAAACCACTTTGGCAAGGGAACGACTATAGTCATTTGATGCTTAAGTAAAGTAGGTCGTAAGAAAATCAATAAGAAGGATCGTAATAATATTAGAATAGAAAAACTGCGAAAGTTATACTTGGGGGATATGTATTTATAGATTTCTTCCATCTGTAAAATTTTACGTGAACCACAAATACAAAAATGATTCAATAATCACGAAAGTTCATATATATTAGAATAGAATACATCATAATCAGACTGTAAAAACCTTAAATTAAAAAATGGATACAATACTTGTCCGACAATCATAAATATTATAGGGGAGGTTTGGATTTGACATTCGTAAGTTTTACCCCACATCAAAATCATATTAAATTAAGTCACTAATTCAAAATAATTAAACTATTGACATTAGTTTCTTGATAAAATTTTGAAAAGATAATTAAAAATATAATATGATGGTACTCTATAACACTTTAGTTCATATAGAATCTGGATCGTCTAGTATACCTACATTGTGGCAATTATCACACAAATTGTTCCTATACCAAAACCTCAATTTCATCCCTACCCCTCATCATCACATCCTTTCACCACCATCTCCTTGTATGCCCAACTCCAGAATCCATCATGGCCCTCATAACCCTGCATTGTAATGTTGATTCCTAAACATTTTACATTGGTTACTAAGAAAAAATTGAACAGTTTATAAATTTTAAAGTGCCAATCTAATGAGAAATTTTTTCAAAATAAAATTATGAAGCCTCATAAAAAGTCAGAATAGGCAATATCTTGCGTAACGGGACATCACTCGAAGCGAAAGCCATATTATTTGGTGCTTCGTTTGTGGGAATGAGACAATGTGCTTGTCCAAGCCCCTGGGGCTAATGATATGGGAAAATATTCCATATTAATTGGAAATGCGGAGCTTGAGTAGTTTATAAGCCCTAAAGCTTCCTCCCTAGCAAGGTGTTTATAGGAAATTTACAACGAGTACAACTTCATACAATAAGGGACTGATTCAGTTGTAAAAATATCAAATATTATTATAAAAATAATTAGTGAAGAAAAAGAAAGAAAAGAAACAAGAGAGGCCAAAATGATATGAAAATTAATGATTTAAGACAGTGATTGGACGTGCGATAAAGTATAATGATATAATTGATGTGATGTATAAAATGTTCGATAAAAAGAAAATATAAAAATCATAGACTATGCAATATAGTTTTCTTACATACAATGAAATGTGCTTGATATGGATATATTTATATGTATTTAAAGAGAAAATTATTCCTACAATCGAACACTGTTGACTTGATGGGATAAAATGAGATTAAATACATTTCAAAAGCAAGTACAACCTAAAGGTTTTAATAGAAATCAATATTATTTTGGGGTTGGGGGTGGGGGGAATTTTTGTATCATGTTATTGAGGGGGTAAGGAGGGTTGCTTATTGAATTTGGTAGAGTGTAGGGGAGGAAAATGTGAATTACGATTATTATAGGGGAGCAAAGTTGAATTTACCCATAATTTAATCATATGAAATTAATCACAAGAGAGAGTTCCACACACCTCAAAGCTCTCACCAGTCAGTACTAAAGCTGATCACATGAGCAGTTAGTCTCCTACGTCGTAGCCCACCTGCAGCAGCAGCGCTTCTCCTACTCCAGCTACCTCTTTCATTAATCATCATTATTTTGCCCCCATTCATGTAATCCTTCTGCTTTTTTCTACCTATGATCTAGCTCAAATCCCCGCTTTATCCGCTGTTTTTTCCCCCTTTGATCTTAATGGCATTTTGAGATAATACAGCTGTGGTGAATTGAGCATCTCTCTTCACATTCCATCATTTGCTTTGTTTTGTATGATTGTGTAAAGCGGGGTGAGTTACGAGGATGACAGGGGGGACGCGGATGCCTTCGTGGAAGGAGAGGGAGAACAACAAGCGCCGGGAGAGGCGCCGCAGGGCCATCGCCGCCAAGATATTCGCCGGGCTCCGCCTATATGGCAACTACAAGCTCCCGAAGCACTGCGACAACAATGAGGTGCTCAAGGCCCTCTGCGACGAGGCTGGTTGGACCGTTGAGCCCGACGGAACCACCTACCGCAAGGTAATTATCTCAATTTTCTTCTGCATTTTTTACCCTTTAACAAGCTCTTTTCTACCAACATTTTCCTTTTCTTTTTAAGTTCCTTGTGGTTCTGCGATGGTAGTAGATTTTGCTTGCCAATTGGAAAATTATAATTTCAAAGTATTCTGTATGTCTCTGGTAGCTTTGAATATTACGTGAAGAAGAATTAGTTTTTTGCGGAAGAATTTCATGTTTTTGGATTTTTGAATTTTTAATATGCAAAGGAGGAATAATGCAGTAAGAGACGAAATATAAGTTACAATACAGGACATAATCATCGTGTTTGTTCTTGCTGTATTGCATTTTCTTGGCCTTTTTGTTTCTCTTTCTTGCTTTCCTCCTTTGTTGACCCATGTGTTTTGCGGATTAACTGGTAAAAGTTCGAAGCCATGGGTGAGATCATTGGGATTGAGAAGACAACAACGCCTTGGAAAATTGGCCAAAATCTTGAGGAACCCTGTTTTACTTTCAGTTTCAGCCTTAAAAGATTTGGAAAAAAAAAAAAAAACCCAATGAGGATATCTGGAGAAATGTGTACGTTCGACACGTTTTTCTGTTTCTTGTTTGTGTGTACATATTTTAGATTTGTTGAAGAGCATCTTTCTGGTTGAGGCCTTTACTTTTTTCAATTTTGAGGGCAGGCCCTTTTTTTCAGTCTTTTGTTCAGTTATTACCCAACTGACTCTCCCACTTTCCCTTTACTGTTCTCGTGAAACTTTCTTCAATTCTGGCCTTCCCTTTTGCTTTTTCATTCTGCTGTTTGTGCTCAGGAAAGCAAAGTAGGGTAGTTTCTTGGGCCCTCTGTCAGCTTTCATCATACACTACCCATTATCAATGGGCCATGTCTCAGGGCTGAGAAGTTGGGCTGGTTACTTGAATCACTGCAAAGGCACATGACTGTTAATAATGCTAGTTTAATACAAAAAGAAATCTTATCTGTAATAATTCTCTTGTTAACAAATTGCCATAAAATGATTAGCACTTTTGTCTGTGAACCATAATTGTAATATATGACACCATAATGAAAGCAAATTTTTAATGTTTGGTTGAAGTATTTTGCTTTCCTTTTCTACTGTGCCAGCCCCTAGCTAGTGTTATACAGGTTCTGTTGACCAATCGGCATGGTGCAAAAGTATTAGAACAAGATGAATCTTATTTAATCTAATTAGCATTGAGATTTAGATTTAAAAATATGTTGATGAGCTGATATGCTTATAGGAATTATTAAGTTAACATGGACTTTGTTTAGATAATGTGTGAGTAGCTTGACTCGTAAAGCAGTGGGGCACGTTGATCCTTTTCCATAGGCTGAGGGTATGTCCACCTTTACTAATTGTTGAGTTTATTTTTACAAATGCTCTACCCTGATGCCCTCAAGAATTTATTCTTAAGTAAGCAGTGTGTTCTTCTGGAGCTAAAGAATTGGAACCAATTAGTTCCAGCAACTGGAGACTCTATTACCAAGACATGTAAACTATCTATGACTTTCCACCAGGAAAAAAAAATGAGGGATCCCGCATGCTGGACTTCTATGCAGTTAGAAGGTTATTCTGGAAAGTAAAGGCTTTCGTGCTTACTAGGTCCAGGAAGAAGTTTCAGAAGGAAAAGATAGAGTGAGTTACAAAAAGAAAAAATAAAAGTTTAGAGTATTTGATTCTTTTATGTCATAACTAACATTTCTTGATTGAATGTTGCTCAGAATTATTTTAGGTTTCCAACTTCAATGGGTTTCTGAGATGAAAGAGATGTAGGGACTAAATACTAGGATACAACTTTGTGGCAATATACTTCACAAATGTCAGTTTTGGATTTGTCCCTATGCATGACTTGCATGTGCTGCAGTGTGTCTAATTCTCTTCTAATTCCATAGGGATGTAGACCAGCAGAAAACATGGATATCTTGGGTGGTTCTGCATCAGTAACTCCATGCTCATCTTACCATCCAAGTCCCCACACTTCTTATAATCCGAGCCCAGCTTCCTCTTCCTTTCCAAGCCCAGTTTCTTCTGCTTATGACCCCAGCATTGTAGCAGATGGCAATTCCCTCATCCCATGGCTCAGAAACCTCTCATCATCATCTTCTTCAGCCTCATCATCAAAGTTTATACATAACTATATGCATGGTGGCTCCATTAGTGCTCCTGTAACCCCTCCCTCGAGCTCCCCGACTGCCAGAACCCCACGATTTAAGACTGACCGGGATAATTCTTTTCCTCACCCCGGCTGGGGAGGGCTTCAACACCCATTTCTTCCCTTGTCTACACCTCCAAGCCCTGGGCGACAAATCCTCCATGATTCAAAATGGTTTGCTGGTGTTCAAATCCCTCAGAGCGGTCCAACTTCTCCAACGTTTAGCCTTGTTTCTTCAAATCCGTTTGGCTTCCGAGTAGAAGATTTAAGCCGAGGTGGATCTCTGATGTGCACTCCTGGGGAAAGTGGGACTTGTTCTCCTGCCGTTGCTGCAGCTTCTGAGCAAAATGCAGATATTCCAATGGCTGAAGTGATTTCAAACGACTTTGCATTTGGTAGCAACATAGCAGGTCTTGTAAAGCCTTGGGAAGGGGAGAGAATACACGAGGAGTGTGGCTCAGATGACCTTGAGCTTACTCTTGGAAGCTCAAAAACCAGGTATGTTGCCACGGTTATTTCACTGGAAGATTAAGACAACACATTAAAACACATTTCCTTCTATTGCAGATAACAAAATTAATCCAAGGAGGACTGCCACGTTACTAGAAGTTTGAGGCCACAGCTGATGATTTCAAGAAAGGATAGAAATGGAAGCAGACAAGATATGAAGGCTGACGCCTCTTTCTACCTCTCCATGTCAAATTTTAGCTCTGTTAGATTAATATATTATATGAAATATGGTTCAAGATGCGGCCAATGGTGCTCATTTCAGTGGATGTTGAGTATATGAAGGCTACTGCTATTTCAGTGGATGTTGAGTATATGAAGGCCACTGCTGCTTTAATCCTCTCAATGCTGATCTTTTAGTTATATGAAATTATCATTTCAAATCACATCTGGTTGTTCACGTATGAGACTGGTTTTACGGCCATCATTGATCTTCAATCTCAATCTCCTGGTTTGCTATTCAAAGAAATGTATGATGAAGACATGGGAAACCATTCTATGTTGATGGAATTTGATCTTGCTAAGCTCTTCTGCATCATTTGAAGTCTGCATTTCCATAAAAAATTGGCCATTGCTCGTAATTTCTCATGAAATTGTACAGCCTTGGGATCAAACAGCTCAGACCTCTATTAACAGATTTACAGTAAAAATCACGGCAAAAGTTTTCCTATATTCTGAACCAAGCAAATCTATTTTCAAGCAAACAGGTTTCTTTCACATTTATGCTTGAAAGATATCGTTAACAGAAACAGCAGATACAATATTCTGCATAAACAAACTAATAAACCAATCAATCAATCAATCTAACTTCACATCATGAAGATCTGGAAGAAGCCTACTTGCTGAAGAATGATCCCAGCTTTCATCTTTACTTGAAAGGGTGACTGAGGAGTCGATCCACGGTCCATCCATCGAGACACGTCTCTGTTCCCGGCCATCCTGAGCAAATGTCGAGACACGTATTTGGCTATCCTGTGAGAGTGTCTCAAAGGCTTTAAACCTGATGTCTTCGTCCAATGCACCACGCTTGACAACCAGTGCTTGAACTGGAATTTTCCCTTCAAGCATGCTCACCACTGAAGACATGGTAGGTCTGAGAGTTGGGGACGGATTTGCACACAAGAGTGCCAAGTTTAACATCCGCATCGCCTCTTCTTTAGAGTAGTTCGAGCCCAGACTTGGATCCACAAGTTCTAAGAGATTTCCTTGCTCTTGCAGGACATAAGCCTTCACATTTCATAAATATAAGAAGAAAAATAGGATTATAATCAATGTGGAAGTGCTATGAAATGATCTCAACATTGAGTATAGTTTCTACCATGGACCTAGAGAATGTGAAACAGAATCGATAACTTGTCATAAACGTTTACACAGTTATATTGTGGGGGAAGATTCATAATTTAGACTCTATCAGAATTTACTTTGGGCACAATTGTCAACTAATTTTCCAAAAATAGAAACAAAGTTTGAGGGAAATACATAACAATTTGACTGAATAAAAGAAGATTACCCAATCAAGAAGGTAGACAAACTCCTCTTTCGGTCTGTAATTAGTGTTGCTTTTCCCACTGACGATTTCTAGTGCAACAATTCCGAAGCTGTAGACATCTGCTTTGTCTGTCAAATAGCCCCTCATAGCATACTCAGGAGCCATATAACCTCTGAAAGTAACAAACCATTCCCAGTTTAGTGAACTGCAGACTTAATTTCGGAAAAGAACGCTTTTCCTACATTGTTGATGGACTAATCTACACTTAGGGCCTAGCATCTTTCTTTTCTAGGGATACAATGATAAACCTAGCACATAACAATAAACTAACACGATATTCCATCACTGTTCTACCGTTTATAGAGAAGAGGATTAAGGGAAATAGACTTACACAGTTCCAGCGATTCGTGTGCTAATATGGGTGTTCTCTTCTTCATCAAGCTTAGCCAAACCGAAGTCAGATATCTTAGCATTCAGATCTTTATCCAGAAGAACATTGGTAGCCTTTATGTCTCTATGGACAATTTTCAACCTTGATTCTTCGTGGAGATATGCAAGACCTCTTGCTATTCCTATACATATCTTCTGTCTTGTTTGCCAATCAAGGTTTAATCTTTGTTCCTCGCGGCCTAAGTCAAGAAAGGGGTAGAAATAAGATCAGCAGGAAGATCCTAATAACTGATTCCTAAAAATGTATACGTGATGGGTAAAGTATTTACCAAAAAGTGCTCGAGCCAGAGAATTGTTCTCTAGGTACTCATATACAAGGAGCAATTGGTTTCCTTCTATACAGCAACCGAAGAGCTTGACAAGGTTGGGGTGTTGCAGGGCAGATATCATGCCGATCTCATTGACAAATTCCCGGTTTCCTTGTTTTGACTTGGCAGAGAGCTGCTTTACTGCTATTACTGTACCATCGGACAGAACGCCCTAAAACAGGAAGAATTATTTCAGGAAAGTTACATAGATGCATGTGACTGGGGCTCACCTTAATTGGAAAAATACACATTAAACCTTCTGCATAAGATTTATATTTGACTGAACTTATAGAATAAATAGAAGATGCTCCGAGTCTACTAAGAAAAGAACAAAAGTAAGATTTACGTATTTACCTTGTAGACAGGACCAAATCCTCCTTCGCCAATCTTATTAGCATTATCAAAGTTATGTGTAGCAGCTTTAATCTGTCTTAGGGTAAAATAACCTGTTTGTAGTTCAAGTGCTCGAAGTTCTGTATCAAGAAGATAAAAAGAAGATCAGTAACCAAGGTATCAATCTCTCACAGTTTACTGAGCTTAACAAGAAAATGCTTTTTAGGATTCATATTTCACTGTACTATCTCTTTCTGCATGTGTTTGTGCAAGTCTTTCTGCCCGCATGATTCTAACTACGCTAGTCCAAGGATTCAAGATTTTCCAGGACCGAATTGTTAACCACCAGGGTGATGATTAAATTAATAATTGATTAGGTGGACAGAGAAATGGTAAAGAACATTCTCTGCATTGACTTACCTTTATCTTCAACTTCTTTTCCCAGACACCCTCCCCTCCAGAGAACAAGTAAAATCAATAACACGGCCACCACACATGAAGAAACAACGATTCCAATAATAGCTCCAACAGATAGCCCCGTACTGACATCAAAGTCTACAGAGGAAGAGAGATTCTCATGATTAGGCAGTGAAAGAAAAGGAATGTGGAAGAACAATGATAAAGGCAATTACTTGGCGTCACAGCAATTGCAGATATCAAGGGTCCATATACACCCCTGTCGGGAATTGCCGTTGTCCCCTTTCCAGTCCAGTACAAGTGGATCTCCAGGGTGCTACCATTTACAAGAATATTAAAGTCCCTGTAAATGCCTCTTCTAACACCCTTAGCTTCCTGAGCAATATCAAAGTCTGACAAAACCACCTGCCCCTGTAAAGGTCGCCCAGTGAACATAGTCAACTAGGGGAATGTGTCCTATGTACCACTAGAAACTCTATGGAGCAAAATATATATCCCAAGTGATGCTAATATATCGGCCTAAAAATTGATAAAAAGCTGGCAAATCATGGATCCACTTACTTGGATTGCTACATCAAATATCCTCCTCCCGAGGCTGGTAAAGGTGGAGTTATCATCATACATTATTTCAGCAAAATGAAGGCGCACTCTATAGCTACCTTTGCGCAAGCAGAGTCCATAATACTTGAGTGAAGAAGGGGAAAGGCGAGCTGTTTGGTAAATTTCTGCAACTGGTGATATCATTGAAGAATAATTTGCTGCAATAAATCGGCCTCTGTCATTTCCCATGTATGTCCCTGTGCTGCTATATGCCCATCTATTATTATAGGATTCAAAGTGTGACGGGCCTTGATCACTTAAGTTCTCTTCATATTCATTTCCTTCAAAGTTAATCCTTCTTCCTCCACAGTTAATGAAAAATGAGTGATCTGAAGATGTAATGACCATGAATACATTTTTATCACAAATGAAAGATAAATTGTTAAGTTAGTACAGTAGAAGAAGCTCTTACGGTTGGCGTTTCCGGGGCAAGCGAGGTCTGGCTTCAAACACCAAGGGATTCTATCAACAAAGAACTTCCACATTTACAAAAAGAAATATTTTAATCAAAGAAGTAAAACACTTGACAGGATTAAGAGGAACTCACGAGTTGCTTGCTAAAGTCGAGTGGCTCGCAACTAAGTTTCTGCAAAAGTTAAAGAGTAGTTGAGTAGATATGGTCACAAGCTTCATCTCAAATACATAGCATAGAAAAAACTTACATATTTGAGAACTGGCAACCAGCTACACTGGATTGTGTGAAGTTGTTGTATGATAGATCCCTGCAGTTAGTTGGTCATGAGTTCTCATGTAAATCTGATTTTCTTGCTCTTTGGCTATAAAAAAGCAGGTATATTTTGCTCAGAAATTTACAAGACAGACGACATGAAGTAAGCATAGGAGGTTTTCTGGATGGATTATTGAAATCCCAATAGCAATTTATATGCAAGATGATCTTGTCTATCCCATGACAGAAGTTCTGGTTTAGACACCAATTCTTAGAATCAGAAGTTGATTGTGGGAGCTTCTGTAGCTAGTCTTTTCCTCCATCCCTTGCCTTTGTCCTAAGTCGACACTGTTCTTTCTTTATGGTGGAACACAAATTTCTAAAGAGCAATATTCAATTTGCCTAAAGCTAAAACAAGGTTCTGATATCTAAGACCAAGTTTGCCAGCATGAGAAATATAATTTTGACGTCTGCATGACTCAATCTTGCTATGATGTTTACATGCTAAGAATAAAACAAACATACCAATAATAATGTAAGTCACTACGATTTGCTAGGCTTGAAAAAATTCTTACATATTCTTCTGTCTGCTATCCAAGATCCAACCAGGCACCTCCCCGTCAGAGTTATGGGACAAAAACCTACAAGCAAAATGTAAATCAACTCTTGATAAAATAATCAGCTGTAAATGGGAAACTACAAATTCTGCAACAGTACACAAAAAGTAAAGAAATTCAGAAAAGGCATAGAGACATCTGTTCAGATTTTGCGGAGAAAGATACATACAAGAAGTCCAGATTCACCAGCCCTTGGAAATTGCTTGGGATTTCTCCATTCAACATGTTGAAACTGAGATCTCTGTGATTGCACATTAGAAAATCCAGACATCCCATGAATGCAAGAGGATATTTATAGCAAGACAATAAAATCTTCGGGAAACAAATACTCTATAAGTGGTTATTGTTATTAGATAAAATTTCGAGTCAATGATAATGCTTAAATTCCGAAGGGTGATTGACACACTTACAGGGTTTTTAGCATACTCAAGTCTCCTAAGTATGGTGGAATTGCACCAACAATTGAGCAATTCCTTAATATCCTGCATCACGGAGAATTGAAAACATTACCTGCTGCAAAACTTATCTACAGAAAACTCTTGAGTGCTTTCCTCTAATAACCACATGATACTCACAATTCACGCATGTCTGTCATGTCTTGCAAACTGGGAAAGATCGTGCTTGGTCCCTTCAGATCTGATATCCTCCTGAAAACCAAACCAGAATTTTGTTAACAATTCAACCTTCTGTTATTATCACACAATTTTTTGACATAGTCTTATTTCTTTGTTTGGTAGAAGACGGCATAAACTGGGTAAAACTTCTACTAAGAGAATATTTGGCTTACAAATAGGTCAAGTTCTTCAACAGGGATATTCCAGCAGGAATGGGACCCTCCATTGATGTTCCTTGCATGTCTCTGGAACATGTTCAGTAAGACTTCAGTAAAGATGTGACAAGATCGCCACAGTTTTACAGAAATATCATGAAAATCCGAGTGACAGATCGAAATGCCAGTATAACTAAGACTCACAGTCTATCTAGTTTGGTCCAGTTTCCAACAAAATCAGGAATCCTTCCAGACATTTTGCTCCCATCTATCCTACTGCAAAGAGTACAATAAAGTTCAGGTACACATAAGAGGTCCATAAGCAAGTCACTGCAGCCCCAGCTCCGGTGTGAGAACCCAAAAACAAAGCTAAACTTCAGCATATATGCATAAAGTGGCTGCCCTCAGGTTTGAACTCATACCCGTGCTGTTGCTGGTCTTGTCCTTGCACGACTCAATGTTCAAATGCTAGTATATTACATTATGCACTCGAATCTTTGTTACTTACAAGTCTGTCAAGTTCCTTAGATTGCGAAATGTTACTGGTATTGTTCCATTGAAATTATTAGCAGAAAGAAGGCTGCAAGGGAAATATTGAATGTCAGCAACGTAATTTATCTTGGAAACAATAATCTTATATGCTACTCAGCATTCAGTGATGGGTAAATTTGTGATCTCACATGGACCTCATGAAGAAAAGTGAGAGGAATAGACGTTACAATAAGAATTGTTACTGTAACTCAGATAGATGGCTGGGGTCGGAGTTAGATGAGACAGAATCATAGAAACTATAACAAATAAACAACCTTGTCTAGACATGTCCGTAACCATTGTAAGCAAAAGGTTGGAATTTCATGCAGGAGTGAATAGTTTCTTCCTCCATGGTAAGGCAACACAATAATGCTAATTTCTGTATATCTAATCAATAGGATAGGTAGAAGGATATAATGTTCAATTAATCAAGTATTTCAGCTAGTTACATCAAAAACTACCCAACATACCTAATAATCATGACCAATGGCGTTATAAATATTCACTGGCAGGCGCAAATGGGTGAAATTGAACAAATGATATTACATGCACATGAATCAATATAAAAATGTTTAAAATCTTGAACATAAATAAGTTGATCAAAGTGAAAGAGAGATTTAAAGCCATGTAATTTAATATGTGATAGCTCTTGAAAAGGGTATTCTTGATGACGTCTCAGATTTATAGCGGAATAAATAGCTAGTACAATAACATAAATATTCTCTAAGCTTTCTCGACTCACAGTGTTCCTATTTTAGGAGCTGAATTGGCAAAAATTAAAGTAATAATGTGTTTCTCCTCCATAGGGATTCCAGAAAAAATTATTCGACATATACTAGTCCTTACTGTGAACAATGTTTAGTGGCTTTGCTCCTAATGCTAATCAAACAAGTAAAAACAAAATATTCTATTTGTACACCTAGAAAATCAAATCGTGGAGTAAACTGGAAGCATAACATTATGAATATCAGATTTGTTAAAACAAATGATTTATTGTCACCTCCATATACAAGTAAAGACTGAAGTTTTGAATGATTATTCCAACAAAATCAAAATTATGATCAGTGGTCTTACAGCCTCCCCAAATTGCTCAAACTTCCCAGGTTTGCCGGAAGATTTCCTTCAAGCAGATTATCTTCCAAAACCCTGACATTAAGATAACAACAAACAATGAGGCGTATAACTATATTCTTCGGCAGATGAACTAGTTTACATACTATTATTACTTACAGCTCTTCAAGAGTGGTGATGTCACCAATCTCCTCTGGGATTGTACCACCAAGACGGTTTCCGAGAAGTGACCTGTTATGATCAAAACGTAAGCATATCTAATCTGTATGAATGATGCAACACCATAAATTCTGTACCATTTCTGAAGGAGGTAATAACTTACAACTTGACTAGACGAAGCTGGCCAAATTCTGCAGGAATGGATCCATTCAGGTAATTACGAGAGAGATCTCTGGAATAGTAAATAAATAGAATCAAGTCTTCATCTTTCAATAAAAAAGTTGTGCAATCAGGGTTTTAGGATATATTCAGTCAACACTTGCCATTTTTACAAGATACACTATAAACATCAAAATTTGTGTCCCATATTCAGAGAAGTGATTTTCAAAACTGTAAACTCTTTCTCATTGTTGACAAACTAACAAAACTTCAGATAAGAGGAGTTTTAGAACTACAGTGGTTGAATGTTTTTCCGCTCGTAGAGAAGTACTCTACCATAATGACGTTGAAACATGAAAAGTTGGTAAATAACAGTGCAAAAGTTGAAACTTACATCTCTTGCAGATGACTAAGATTTGCAAATTCCGCAGGCAAACTTCCAGTCAAATTGAGACCCTTCAACTGGCTGCACATGCAAAAAGAGGATGGCATTTAAGATATAAATGATAAAATCGCAAAATCTAGCCGGATACTTTCTTTTCAAGAATAGAGTTCTTAGCACCAGAAAAAAATCCTGGAAACCTAGGTCAATCATGTGAGGATAATGAGGGTTGAATTTCTTATCTAGCAATCTAAACAAGTGCCTTTTGCTTTAATCTACATACAATGTCCAATGCACAATTGATTACACTGTTAAAGCATGAAGAACCAAAACAAAGTAATCCTATTCGATTGCTAAACATAGAAAACCTCTTTTATGGTGCCAATTTAAGCTTACAATATAGATTCGACTAAGGGCTGAGAGCACATGAAATGAGGTCTGCTCGTTAAATATAACAGCTGCAAATTTGAACTGGATGCAGTAAAATTGCTAAATGAATTTTGCTAAATTTCATTCTGTATTTCACCGAGTATTAACGAAGCTAGTCAGATCCATCAATATATATATATACATATATATATATATATATATATGTATATATATATTTAAAAAATTGATTTCGGAGCAACTATACCATGAATATGGATATGAATGAGTCACCTCAATGGACATTTACTTGCATAAGGACGGAACATTACTTCTTAACAGATACAAAAGACTAGCATGTATTATCTGGTCTAAGTTTCTTATTTATTGCTACACTGAATTAGCAATAAAAATTAAAGAAGTAAAAGTATAAGAGCATACATGTTGGTAACATGGCATACAGTGCTGCTATTAAAGGAACAATCACAATTGACACCGCTGTATATTTCATCAGGCCAAAAGGTCAAGTTAAATCCATTAGCCCAATGCAAGAGCTTTGGTTAACATTCCAGTATTTGTTCTGTAGCTTTGACGATATTGTCTGAAGAACTAGAACTGTAACAAGAAGAATAGGTTAAAATCAGAAGTATAGTAGGCATCAATATTACATTAAAGGGACTGGCTAAAGCCAACACTTTCTAACCGTTCACTTGTTTCCTTGATGACAGAACATTTGTTCTAAAAGATGGAACTTTGTATTAATGAAAAGATAAGAACATGAAGTAGGAAGAAATCGATGCGTTTCAAGACTAACATACTACCTTCTTTACGCAATCACAAGAACCAATGTGTTTCAATAAAATATCAAGACTCAATCGGAAAGGTCATATACAATATTGCATAACATCACTCTCCTGGAAAAGCAGCAGCACTGCCCAAACAGTGCATATCACTATCATTCTTTTATTGTTTCAATTGTCAAGTAAACAAGCAATAACTTTCTTCTATCCTGTTGTCATTATTTTGTTTAATTTACTCTTTTTGAGAAGTGCATTTGAGTATTAGAGAGTGTCTTGACCCCTTCACCTCTTAACCATGCCCTTAACATGCAGGGATCAGCGTTATCATCTCTGCCAAATATGTGGTTAAGCCACCAGATAATTGTACTTTCTACTCCAGTATAGATTTCTTTTCTCAACGCATCTGATACAACACGAACTCCATCTTTTAGATTGATTCATAATTTCACACATGTGCGTGTAAACATAGATATCTGGGCCGTTAAATACAGAACGTTAATCCGCTTTACAAGCTCCACCATCTCCCTGTACTGGTTGTTCAATGGAGACAAATTATTAGTGCAGAATGCCACCAAAACTGAATGATTATATGTAATTCCAAGAGACAGATTGATTTCACTAACTAGAAGACAAGCCAAAAGGAGATATTGGTATTAGAATATATACAAGTGGTAGTGACTCAAAATTACCCAGACTTGGCCCTGGTCTTGAAAAGTCAAAACCCCTCAGTTTCAAGATCTATAGCAACCCATCTCTCGATCCGCACTATATGTGTTGTTTCTTATCTTATAATGGCTAATATAATACAACCGAACAATCAAACCATCTCAAAACACACTGCAATAATTTCCATGTGATGACAGAGGTAAAAGCGAAGTTGAACCAGAAAATCACAGAAACACCACTCATCAAACATCAAACCTACATTAAAACATGCGAACGACAAAAGACACACAAAGATTGCAAAAATTCGAGCAAAAGATAACCAAAAATTCAAGCTTCAGTTTCAGTAGGCTTTAAACGGTTAAGTCCCCCCAGAGTTAATAAACGGCAGAACAAGAGAAATTCTTTAAGTATTTTTCTGTTTTCCTTTCTCTCCATTTTCCACCACAGGAACAAGAATTGCAAGTGTACCTTCATCTTCAGGCAGAAGCTGAGCAGCAGATGTCAAAACCAAAGTTGCACATACGCTTGCAAGAATGAATCTTTTCACAAAATTTGCACTGTTAGAGGCCCTTTTGGCAAGAAAAAACTCCATCATCAACAAAAGCGAAAAAGAAACAAAATCTTCTCCGGTCGGGTCCAGACAAAAGAAACTCTTTCACGCAGCCGCCTCGTACTACACGAACTATCAACACATAAATATCTCTGAGTGCATTCTGCGCGTGTCTTAATGCATGTAGGAAAACGCAGTTTACACCAAGCACAAAGTAAAAAAGCAGAGAATCAGTTCCCGAGAATGGTAGTTATAATTAATGGCGGGACGAAAGAGGAATTGTAGCAGTTTGAGAGTGGATTTTATTTCAAAGATGAAACAGAGGAGACGGATTTTGAATGGATCAGTTCAAGGGGTCAATTCAAATTTGTGGATTTCGTACGGGGCCGAAAAGTAAATAACAAAAAAATATGGGCGAAAAGTACCTTTTCTTTGCTTTTCCTTACAAACAAAAGAGCCATCTAAGTCTGTTTTTTCCGTCAAAACTCGTCGAAACATTCTACAGTTAGTCAATATTATATTGTTTTTGTAAAAAAAATAATTCTTTTATAACAACACTATAAAAGAATATCAATTCTTCTAAATTATAAATCTACAGATTTAAAAATTATAATAAATTAATATTTTATATCATGATCAAACAAAATTTTAATTTGAAAACTTAAATCTTCACTGTAGTTGAGCAATATTTATTACACTTTTATCAATAATTAAAATATTTACTGTAATTTTGAACTGTAAATAATATTTTGACATCGCTTATAAACACAATAATTATATAATTGTATAAATTATAATTAATTAATATTCATTATGATTTTTATTTTGAATCACAACAATTAATTATAATATAAGGCATAATTGATTGGTTTTAAATTCAAGAAAAAATCAGATGATACAGACATGAGTTAAATACAATTTATCCCATGTGATATTAGAAAAGTACCAAAAAAAATTCCTGTAAAAAATATAAAGAATTTACCCCATTTGCAGGAGAATAAATTACATTATTTTTTAAATTATAAAAAAATAAATTACACTTTTTTTATGTGAATTTTTTATATTTTTTTAATAACACAGAGGATAAATTGTATTTAACCTATACAGGCGTAGATAGTTTTCAGTTTCTACTCTTATGTCTTTAGTGGTTTGGTGGGGCGCTGCTGACGGCTACTGTTTTGGCGAATTTTCAACTTGACCACGCGGTTTTGGGGAAATATTAAATTCCTCCCCGGTTTTTTGTCTGGTTGACCGGTCGACATTTGAACTACTATCTCTTCTACTTACTTCACACTCTAGAGATGTTTGTGAGTAATACTTTTCGAACTATCATTTTTCTTTAGTATTTATTTTTAATAAATAAAATCTTTCAAACTTCAAAAGAAAATCATGATTTATTTAATCGATACGGACAAAAATATTTGTATGTATACTTATATATAGTAAGTTTAATTTATTGAGCCAGTGAGTTTTTGGTCAAACAACAAAATATAGTATTTGAATTTTGCGATACTATATTGACTTACTCGAGTATTTCAATTGAATTATATTTATTATTCGACTAGTTGAAATTTTTACACGAATGGAGTTGATATTCATCTACAAAAGAGATGTACTCGTATGCTTTTTATCGTATTTGAATCGCAACGATATGACCAATATGATAATAGATTAACGAGTGGACTATTATAAATATATAAGTTCAATTTTTGAATATTTTGATGTGGGCTACCATCTTATCTTCACAATTTATTATAAAGAAAATAGTATTGGATTCAACATTATATGGTTAAAATATTAAGACCAACTTGTTGAAAAGTCATCATTTCTCAAATACTTTTTACATATCTTTGTCATTCAACACAAACAAAACTAATGAAAAAAAAATTCTAAAAAAAAAAAAACAAAATCCCTTTATATTTATTGCAAATTTAAAACATTTTTATAAACGAGTCGAGCGATTTATTATTTTTGTCCAAACTATTTCTTATATATTTTAAAAATACCCTTAATTTATGGATGAAATCTATCAGAACACGTTTGTAAAAATTAAGCATGTACGTAAGATAGTTTAGTAATTTCACAAATAAATTGGTAGTACATTTTTTAATTTTTTACTTATAACTGTTATCATTAAAAGCTCTCAACTTTTATATTCTAATCAAGTGCTAATTTTTCTTAAAAGTTAAATATTTTTAAAAATTAAAAATTTTCACAAACACTCCCTAAATGCATTCATCACCCTTAAATATGACAGCTAGCAATGCAAAATATAGACCAATAGGTTTCTTTCCTTCTTTATCCAAATCCCAATCAAATGTCCCAACATCCAAAATGAAAAATAATAAAATAAAAAATCAGAATAAAAAAATTGAGCAAGTGGACAATAAAATATAAATAAAAAATAATTATACTCTCCTCTTACAAAATTTGATGTAATTACATGTAACTCCTTATAGTTTGGAAAATTATATATAACACCAATGAGGAGAGTGTATATATATATATAAACAAAAGGGTAGATTCCACCACAAATAATTGAACTCGGTGTGGTCCAATTGATGCAACTATTGGGAATTAAATTTCCTTCTAATTATGTGTAAAAAATCGTTTGACAAGGTTGAGGCATCATCTAATTAAGAAATAATATTATTAGCAACAACACATATTTTTTATAAAATAATGGAGTTTGTTGTTAATTTAAATATATTAACAAACTTAACAATAAAAAATATTTATTAATAATTAACACATTACTTATTTTTTTTCTTTGTTGATTTAATTACCAAAAAAAATATTCGTTAATAAATTCATTTCTAATTATTGCAAGTTAACAATTTAATTCAAAAGTTTAATTTTTTAAATAACAAACTCTTAAAATTTGTATTCCTTACTAAATTAGTTGCTAGTTATCAATAAACATACCCTCCTTTCTAATTTTCTAACTATTGACATAATTTTCTAGTAATTAACACAAGATTGTGGATTTGAGTATTATAAATATGTGCATATATTTAATTATGTTGCATTTTTTTTTTTGTCTTGATTGGTCGATATCGATGAATTCTCGATATATTGGATCAAATTTTATATTAAAAAGTATTAAAAAATATTAAAAAATGAAATAATATATATATATATAAAATATAATATAAATGGGTCAAAAACATCGACCACCTACGCCTTACAAGATGGACTGAATTAAATGGAAAGAATTTTCTTTTTTGATGGGAATATTTTCCAAACTTTGGAAAGGTCTAAGCTCTTTTATGAGGGGCAATCGGAACAAAAGCTTTTAATGCAAATAGTGCAATTTTCTCACTTTTGCCATTTCTTTCTGCAGGTGAATTGAATTTCGACGTTAACGCGTTTGATCATGCATGCACACTACTGTTGCTTCGTGGAATTACTTTTGTCCTTTTGAATCAAATCATTGCTCCCATCAATCATCATTTTCATCAAACGTCCAACACTTAATAAATATAATAATTAGTACCTCAAGTATATATATATATATATATATATATATATATATATATATATATATATATATATATATATATATATAATAAATTGCATAACACCCCCTGTATTTTAAAATAGCGCGAAATCCCCCGTGTTATATTTATAGACAAAAAACCCCCTGTGTTATCTAAAATACAGCAAAATACCTCATCTTCGTTAGAAACTAACGGAGAGTGAGCCCACTCGCGCCTTGTGCAAGTTGTCCTTAGTTTTTGCTGATTTTTAGATTTTTTAAGTGGGCAAAATGTCCAATTTACCCCTTTATTTGATAATGTGCATATGTTTTAAAATTTATTCTTTAACTTAAAGTTTATATAAATATAAATCGAAATTATTTATATATATATTATTAATTAAATTAATTATTATTTAAAATATATTGATATTTTATAAAATATACTGATTAAATATAAATTACTATTTATTTGAATAATATATTATTATTTAAATACACTAATTTAAGTTATCAATTTTTAATTTTATATTAAGTATTTATGATTTAAATATATTAATTAGGTAAATATTTATTTAAAATATACTAATTAAGTATATTGTATTAAAAGTTAAATATTTAATTTTTTTTTAAATAATCCTTCTTCTTCTCTGTCGCACCTCCGTCGCCCAGAACCTGGGCATCAGGGGCGATGTCGCCCCACAGCAAGGGGGCGACATTTAATTTTTTATTTTATTTTTATATTTATACTTTCTTCTCCGTCGGCACCTCTTCGCCGACGGAGAAGAAGACTGGGCGACGGAGGTGGGCCTCCGTCGCCCAGAACCTGCGATTAGGTTCGGCATCGCCCTTACTTGAGTCGAGCTCGCGAGCTGCTCGAGCTCGAGCTCGAGCTCCTGTTTATTGGACTCGTTGAGCTCGAGCTCGAGCTCGAGCTCGGCTCGTTTGCACCCCTAAGAATGATAGCACAAGACAAATGCACAGAGTATTTATAGGTACATACAGAGTTGGATACAAAGTCAAATACTTAGTGTCATACGACATTGGAAAGTTTTTCGAATTGGCTTTCATCTGTAATAAATTGTTGGTGATTTAGATGAGTATTGGTGGATATACGTGAGCTCCAACACTGGCAATTCTTCTTATATTACAGGGAATCAGTTATTCATGGACTTTCTAGTTCATTTATCCCAGATTTATCTGGAACCACCTGGTGATATTTTATGGTGATATTTTAGGGTGATGGGTACAAACATGTTGACAGGCTACATGACGTATCCGGCTGAAATGGAGTTATTTCTTAGGTCTGTCAGTTCAATAATTAGCAGGTAAGTTTATAGGTCTTTCTTCTCTGCTGATGGGCTTTTACCCGTCTTGTTGGTGGGCTTTACCTGTCCTACTAGTGGACCCTAATCATCCTGCTGATGGTCAGTTGGGCTCTTAGTCGATCGGGCTAGTACACCTAACTTGTGGGCTTGGTCCAATAATTTTAGGAGGCATCACCGGCGAAAAAAAACTAAAGTCGTGAAGATTAAAATCGTGAAAATTAAAAAAAATACTAAACCAAAATGCTACCTTAAAAATTTATTTATTTATTTTTTTGAGAAGAACTACCCGAGGAATTTGGGCAATTTATAAGCTCCAAATATTTCTCTTTTCAATGCCTCATTTTTTTAGAACAAAATTATAAAACTCATATAAAGTCAGAACAAACAATATCTAACAAAATAAAACACCAATCACCGATCGAGTTATAAAACACATCAGCCCCACATCAACACTATTGGAATAAAATCTCAGAAACCAAAACTTCTAAAACGTTTAAGAAAGGAAAATCCGAAGATGAATTTTTATAGCACATCCAATTTATTAGATAAAAATATACTTTTAAATAATTTTATAAATTAATTACTTTTTGGCAAAAAAGTACTATACATAATCGCATGATAAATACCAAAGTCGTTCCCCATGAAAATAATAGGGTTTAGACTATCAAATAAAAGAGACAATTGATTAATGTGGACACTGGACAAAAGTTTCGTGTCAGCTGGCAAAATACGAAAAGAAGAGAATTGTTTATGTGGTATTGAATATTACAACAAACTTTGGTGGGTGGAGTTCTTAGAAATATCTTTCATCAACTTGCATGTCGGACCCTCATATTTATTTTTATCCAATAAATAAATTTATTTATTAATAAATTTTATAAAATTTGCTAATATTAATAAAAAAATTGTGTTAAAATTTATATTTACTTTCTATTGACTTACAGATTAATTGAATGTCAAATAAATTTTTTCTGACTAGCTACTCTTATAAGTGTGCACCTCCTCATATCATTAGCGTGAAGAAATGTATAAGAGTAATTTGATTTGAAAGAATTTGTTTGACCTGCAATAAGTAATTGACAGTAAATATGAATATATATATATATATATATATATATATATATATATATATATTGATCTCAATAATTCTTGTAAATTTTAATTAATGGATAAATCTATATATATATATTAGATGAAAATAAACGTTAGGGGTATTAAATTAATTGGCAAAATTACATTTTTGATTTTGTAGCTTTATGTCATTAACACTTTTGATCCTGTAACTTATTTCATTTATGCATATAGTCCTTTTTTTTTCTTTTACGAATTTAGTTCTAAACATTTCACATTTGGTCAATTTTTTGACAAATTTCGTCTTATACTGACAATTTTGATCCCAGCTATCCATAGTTACATGAGCAAAAAGGAGATATGTTATAGTGTGAAGAGAACTAAAATTATCAAGAAAGGATTAAACTTGTCAAAAAAGGACCAAATATGAGATATTAAAAATTAAATTTGTCCAAAAAAAAGAAAAACGATTAAAATGTGTAAATAGAATAAGTTACATAACCAAAAATGCTAACGACCTGAAGTTATAATGCCAAAAAGAGAATTTTGCCAAATAAATTTTTTAAATTACAAGATAATCACATCAAATTTTATGAAAGAAAGACATAATTATCCCTATATATTATATATATATATATGCTTTCGAGTTTGGGCAGTCAAATATTTTTTGATTCCATCTAGCTAGTTACCTTTAGTAGGTAAGTGATGAAGGAGTTTTATTGCAATTTGAGCATCTAACTTTCAAAATGTTTAAAAGTCTACCCTCTATATTTGAACAAGTAAAAAAATAATGATAAAGGGGTTCTATTGTTTTATTTGAACTCTTCCGTCAATCTTAATTTTAAATTTTTTCACGTGTTAGATTTTCACTCCCTGAGTTATTGTCGATTTACAAAAATTATCACTATAGTTTAAAAAATTATTTATACGCCCACAAAAATCGTCAATATTATTTATATATATACTTTAAAAAATATCTATATTATTATACAAAATACTGCCAAAAGTAGAAAGAGTTGATTTTATAAATAAGTCATAAATAAAATAGTATAAATATAATTATCTCTTATTCGAGTCTAGACTAAGGTTTGGATTAATAATAACTCTTCTCATAGTGATGGAGAAAAGATGGTCCATAACTCATTATCGTTGTTAGATATAAAATATTTAACATAAATTATTATAGTCGATTTATTTTAAATAATAATAATAATATGTAATTCATCGTTTTCACTTAATGATCAGTAGTGGCAATTGCAACGAGCGAAGATGACAATGTAGAATGTTGGGTTGAGTGAGGAAAATATAATTAATTAAATATTAAAAAATAATGCCCTTTAATTTATGTTTTATTCAAGAATATAAGTATTTTTTTTTTCTCTATTAGAAAATAAGAAATTAAGTTGAAAAATAACAAATAATGTGAGAAAAAACTTAATTAACTTTAAACAAACATAACTTTGGACAGGTTTTAGTAATCTTGTGTATTAAATTAAAGAATCTGAGTTTTTTCAGTACGATTTTGAATTATTAAGTAATATTTGCGATATGCAAGAAATATTAGACCTCAAAGAAAAATTATTGAATTATTAACTACTTTTTTTCATAAATTTATATAAATTCTAACGATTGAGATGAATGAATTAGATTCTATGATTTTATATACTAAAAAACCATGCAACGTTATTAAAATAAGAATAATATATAATAAATAAGGGCATGACGATTACTTAATATAAGATTAATCAAAAAAGAGGGGCGTGTGGGCTAGATTTTAGAAAATAAAGAGGATTTGTTAACCTATATATATAACTGAGAGTTTTATGCAATTTGGCCAAGATGAAAATGTAGGAACCCGACAAAATTGAATCAAATTTTCAAGGTTAAATATAATATTTATTTGTGATATTATAAATAAGCAATTTACCTCCTATTAAAAAATAATAATTTACCCCTTATTTTTGTCAAATGAAGTAAAAACATACCTTAGCTATTTTTTGTGTTTCACGCGCTTTGTTTTATTATTTATTATTTTTAACTATAAATTAATATTTATATCTTTATTTAAATTGGGGGATGGGGGAGGGAAAAGCGAGGGGTTGGATTTGAATGTCTTTTCAATAAAAATATATTGTGCACATACCCCATGTCATAGGTGTTTGTATTTTTTTTTCAATTATTTTTTAATTTTTACTTTTACTCTTAATTACACCAAACTACGAAAAAATTAAAAATGACAAAAATTTTATAAGATACGAATGGAATATCAAGAAATAGACCAAAGTTTGAGAAATTATGTACCTGTGTTTGCAAACATCAGCCTTAGTGATCACGGTGTGTAGACGGAGTGGTCATTAACCCTGCCACCCACCACCTTCTCGCAGAAACTTGACGGACACGTGCAACACACATGGCGTTGCCGTTAGATTTTTTAACAAAAATATTAAAATTGCAAATATTTTATTATTGTAGTATTTTTTCAAGGTTATTTTTTAAATCATGATACCAATATTGCAGATGGGCTAAATTAATTAATCGAGCCTAGGGCTGAGAGTGACTCGAGTTCAGTGTTAAAAAGAATTAAGGGTAAATAGCGATTTATCCTTACGTGATATTTTAAATGAGCAAATTATCCTAAAACAATATATATAACAATTTACCCTCTATATTTTTTTAAAATGGAGCAATTCACCTCCTTGTCTAAGGAGATAAATTGCTTCATTTTAAAAAATACAGGAAGGTAAATTGTTGTATTTTAAGAAATACAAAAAAAGTAAATTGCTACTTATTTTTTCATAAAGGAGTAATTTGTTCATTTGATCACGTGAAGTTGCTTGCATTTATTTCGAATAATTAATTATACACTTCATCAAGAATGTTTGGTACTACGTACGCACAATCTTCAGCTGTGACTATCACATTTCAACTTTGAAAATAAATATGATGATGATAAAACAAATATTTTCATTACTTAATTAGTGACAATTTTAATATTAATACTTAATTGACAATCAGATCAAATATGCACGTCAAAACTAATTTGTTAGAATTAATAAATTAATCCATTTCGAATTGTAGTATTCTGAAAGCCATAAGTCCGCGAGATTGTCTTGCTGAGATTGCCATTACTTCTCTGAAGTATTCTTGCAAGCTTATAAACATATTAGTTGGTGTTAAATGTCTTATGATAATAATTTATAAGTTCTTAAAATAAGATATTTAAATCAAAGTGTTTATTTGACGGGCTTGCCTTAATGCTCTTCCAACGGGTAAGTCCCCTTCACGACGTATTTCCGGTTTTCATGCTCCATGTCCATTCTGTCAGTGTTGTGAAGAGGATGTGGTGCACACACTGGTTCTTTGTTCTTTCGCTAGACAGGTGTGGGGGCTTGCTCCACTCCACTTCCCATTAATTCAGAACTAGAATATAGAATTTTGGGATTGGTTGAGGGTTGTCTCGGTTCAATTGGATGGTAGGAGTTTAGGCTTCTCTTGTGGCTTTGTTGGGTTGTTTGGTGGTGCAGAAATGGATTGGTCATGCAAGGCAAGTGCCTCGACCCCCAGCAAGTGGTGAGTTATGCATCTCAATATCTTAATGCTTTTCTGTCCCAGAACTCTGATGATGTGGTGCGAAGTCGTCCTACGTTGGCGTCAAGGTGGCTTCCGCCGTTTTGGATCAGATCAAAGTGAACTTTGACGGAGCGATATTTTAACAGGGACAGGAGTTAGGTGTTGGGGTGATTGCTCGCAGTGCGGCGAGGGAGTGCCTGGCTTGGCTTTCCAAATGTTTGCTCCAACAGGGGGACGGCAAACTTGCAGAGGTCTTGGCTGCTAGAGAGGCTGTGCTTCTAGCTCTTGGTAAAAATTGGCACTCAGTCATATTTGAAGGGGACTGTGCTTCCATTATTCGCAATATTCTGTCCCCAGGATGTGATTATTCATTTGTTGGGCCTATAATCTCAGATATCCGATCACACTCTGCCTGTTTTAGGTTGTGTTCTTTTCAATTTGTCAAGCGGGCTAGTAATACCGCAGCACATACTTTAGTTAAATTAGATAATAGTTCATCAAAAAGAGATTCTATGACACCTCCTGCAGTTATTGCCTATTGTAATTGCAGGAATGCCTTAATGAAATTGCTACTTTCTTTTTAAAAAAAATAAGATATTTTAAATTATAATTATATTCATTTATCAAAGTCCAAGTGCAATTATTATTAAATAATTCCATCTCATATAGAAAATCATATTTGATTCTTTCATTTAGTGGTTTGTGCAACACCCACAGTGTTGACCGCTTGTTGGTTGACTTCTTGATTTCGATTTTTCTTTTATCTTTTACAATTTTATTTATCCATTGCTTATATTATTACATTTGATGATAATGGGGCCCACTGTGCTGTCCTTGTCTTGTATCCTCTGCATACTCATATGCTGCTTCTTCCCTCTTTACAATATTGAAATGGGATAATCATACTTTCCTCTTATGTAATTTAACAAAATTATACGTAAGTTATTTTCTTAATTTTAAAAATTATATTTAATATTATTGAGATTTACTTTCGTTTGATATCTTTTATTTTTTAGTTGATATTATAACAAAATTGAATGAAAATAATTTTTATAGTTAAACTAATCTTATAACAGTGAAAATATATTTTTTTATATATATTAACAACATTCTCAATTAAAAATTTAAATTGTTATCAATAATAATCATTTCATATTAATATCTGAACACGATATCCTTCATCACTTGCAAATCCGCTCACACATAAATCTTTCCCTTATAAATGGGGGTCAGTAAGATTAGAATCAGTGTTCTGAAACCCGGACCGTTCATCGAACCGGAAAATTAAGTGGGTTACGGGTCACTGGTTCAACCGTCGGGTCAACCGTGGGCGAACCAGTTACGTCATATTTATGTCATAAATAATTATTAATATTTTAAAAATAACATTAAATAATAAATAATATTAATATACTTCACAATCTATCTTTTTTTTTGGAAAAAAAATATTGTTTTTCTTTGACATTAATAGTTCAATAAGATATACAATATCATAAAATAAATTTATAAAGATTAAATACAAGAAATAATATCATACATTTTCAAATTTAACAAAAAATTAGATATACTAAATTATCATAAATAATCTAACAGAAATAACAAAATTGAATTGAGAAGAGAAATCAGGATTTTATATTTAGAAATAACATAAAATAGTTAAAATTAATAGAAATTATCCCAATTTAATAGAAATAATGCATTTTTTAAAAATAATCTATTATCATTTCAGAAATAACATAAAATTAGGGTATTTGGCAAAAATAATACACATTTTAGAAGAAAAATTAAAAATTTTATCATGTATTTACACTTGATAGTTGACCTGACTGGTTCAATCAATCCAGTACCGGGTCAACCGATTCACCGGTTGAACCACTGGGTCAAACGGTTTTCACAAAAAAAAGCGGTTTTTGGACTCCCCGGTTTTTTGGTTTCAACCGGCCCGTTTTTTAGGCTGGGTGGCGGTTCGGGCGGTCCAACCGTCCGGGCTGGGCTGGGTTTTAAAACATTGATTAGAATAACAAACCTCTTCTTCAATTTATCTCTAGCATTATTTTAAACGAATAAAAAATTAAATTATAAAAAATAAAAATGATATAATATTGATATCTCGAAATTTGCATTTTGTTTTCTTAAATAAAAGAAAAAGCAAGTGGGCACGTCTTCCTTCCCCGTAGTACAGCCGACGAGCCTTGCACATACAGTGAGCAGATCTTGCTCCCAGTCAAGTAATAAGAGTTACTTCATTTTCTGACGTCGCCTTTAATTCTCTGAATCTAAATTCATATTTCTGAAAAATACCCAATTGATTTTCGGATCCCAACCACCACACATCTCTACTAATATAAAAACCAAATATTCTTTCTACTTATAAATAAACGATGATCTGTGTTTCGTGATATTAACTTTCTTATTACGTCAATAATACCTTTGAATTAGTTTTTTTAACTTTTTTTTTTTTTTTTTTTTTTTATTTATAATATGTTTGGGAATGTAAAAATATTATTTATTATTTGTATGGCGTAACAATTTGACACAACGGCTAATCTAGAAAAATAAAAAATTAGAAATAGGGACGACATGAGTGGTCCAACTCAATAAATTACACATGTTTGACAAATGCGACTTCTTAATTTTGTCCTGTTGTTTTATTTATAACTTTCCCAAATATAAAAAACGCGTTTTTCAACTTCGCCAACCAATTTTCCTTGAGAATTATTGCAACTAGCCTTCTTCACTTAGATTCCTCCTATTATTTTACACTCTGCAACTCTTGGTCATCCCATCAACCATACATGCCAATTGCCATCTCCACTGTCCAATATCTCTTCATCACCTGCATTTCTGCTTCTATATCACATACATACATACATACTAAGAGCAGCTAACAGATGATGATCAGCTTCACATGCGTGGCCATGTTATTACCTCGGCTCATCGTGCTCGTTTGCCTTGCTCGTTTCGCTTCTGCCCAACCCGTTTTGCCTGCTGATGAAGGTACAATAATACATGATCATCTTCCGGGCTAACCCGTTTTTTGTTTTCTTATTAATTATTGAATTTTGTACTGTTGGGGGCGGCCGGGTTTTGGGCAGTGGAGTCTTTGCAGGTGATAGCAAGTAGTTTGGGGAAGAGGGACTGGAATTTCAGTGTGGATCCATGCAGCGGGTTATCGGGTTGGGCGACCCAGAATCCGGTTAAAGGGTTTGAGAATGCACTCACCTGTGACTGCACTTTTGCCAATAATACCATTTGCCATGTTTTAGCATGTGAGTCATAAATTGCTCTCTTACTTCTCTTTGACTTTCTCTTTTTGCAATGACTAGTGAGAAGTTTATGAACACCTACTTGATTAAGTAGATCAAGAATCATTTACTCAATCATATTTGGAAACTTGTAATTAAATGGATTAATATAAACTTTATTGGTAAATTGTACGGACGCGACGAATATTAATTCTTGATTTTATGATATTTGCGTGTAAAAATTAACGTTGTTGACTTATTAGGTATCAAGAAGAGAAATAATATTAGTGTGACGAGAAATTGTTATATGTGTCGATTGCGAAAAATTATCATATAATACAATGTCGATTTGGATTAACTGTTAATATTTGCTGTGTTCATATATAGTGCAAATTAATTAGAATTTTTTACAGTGTATGTACATGATTTTGTTTTCAACTTGATTTATTGTTTGTTTTTTTTAAGTAATTTCTACTTTTTGGAGACTTTTTTTTTTTTTTTAAAATTAATTAAAATCACGTTATTTTCAGTGAAAAAAAATACCTTCCTCTCGGACACTTATATGTGATCTGAAAAATAGTGACGAGTACTAATGAATAATATAAAAAAATTCAGATCATAATTATATGTTCTATGTAATTCATAATACGTAAAACAAATGTGGCCCAGAATCTAATTCATTTGTGTCATAAAATCTATATTTTCTTTTGGAATTATTCATTTATTTATAGGTAAATTACACAGTTTCTTATGATTTGTCATAATTATAAATATAAAAAATTTACAAATGTCTTATTGGAATGAATGTTTATCTAACAAATAAATCTTACAATGGGCTATCGGGAGTGGAATTTATAGACTGTGGTTAATTCTGTTTGTAATTTTACAAGCGAAGAGTTATTTTATAATATAAAAGAGGGTAGTGTAATTTATGCTTTATCTAGAATTAAATATGATAAAAAGAGGCATGAATTTTTATGTGGCAAAATCAAATACAAGGAGATTACATGTACACGACGCTTATATCAGTCCATTTTTGTGGCTCCAAATGCAGAATTTTGAAAGCCCAGAATCTCAATGGATCAGTCCCGCCAGAGCTGGTCAGACTACCTTTCCTCCAAGAAATGTAAGGATATATCACCCCAAAAACACACATCCACCCACCCCTGATCAAGTTAACTGATTTAACTGTCAAATCATGTTTGAATGTCTTCTTACACAGTGACTTGACACGGAACTATCTCAACGGCACCATCCCCCCAGAATGGGGTTCCATGAAACTTGTAAATATGTACGTCATTTTCTGCTATATATATATGTCTGTGTGTGTTTGTGTGATTTTAGGTGATCAATTGAGCCTGAATTCTGGAGTTGGCCCTTTGATTCTGACAGAGTAGTTTTGCTTTGATGCAGTTCTCTCCTTGGGAATCGTGTAACGGGTACTATTCCCAAAGAACTTGCCAACATCACTACGCTTGCAAATCTGTAAAAGTTTCTGGTTCTTGCCCACTTTGTGTTTTATTTTTGAGTTAAATGGGATTTTTTCTTGAATTTTCTTTTTGTTGGGAAAATTATGAAGGACCCTGGAGTACAATCAGTTGTCAGGTACTATACCTCCAGAGTTTGGCGATCTTCCTCGGATAGAGAGACTGTAAGGCTCTTTAATTAGGAACATTGTTGTTCTTTGTTTTATTTTGTTGATTGTGTGTCTTATATTGTTCTTTTGTTTCATTTTGTTCTTAGTTTGATTGAGTTTGTTTTCTCTAACATCATTGTCTAAAGACTATTTACCTCAAACAATTTAACCGGGGAGTTGCCGCCAACTCTAGCAAATTTGATTACATTGAGGGACTTGTAAGTTCCTTCCCATTTTTATTCTTTTTCGTTAGTGATCTTTTATGGTTGATACCAGCTCCAAATTTGTTCTGATCTCGAACATGGGCAACATCAATTTGGTGCAGTCGTATTGGTGATAATAACTTCATAGGAAGCGTACCTGGCTTTATCCAGAACTGGACGAATATCGAAAAATTGTAAGGGTTGATTAACATTTGATTTAGTAATTCAATGATCTTTTGTTTCATGTTTAGCCCTTGACATTCTGGGCTATCCGTCGACTGCTGACTTGCACATTTGATTATGTCAGAGTGATTCAGGCTAGTGGTCTGGCGGGCCAATACCTTCTGGTATCGCTTCCTTGACCAAATTGACTGACTTGTGAGTGTAGATTACGATATATTGTATAAGCTTGTTTAAACGTCAAAGTAATAGTTTTCTTTGAGAACGAGAGGAACTCAGATGCTTAACTTTAATTCTTGTGATTCTGAATTCGCAGGAGAATCAGCGACTTGAACGGGAATGAATCAACTTTTCCACCTCTTAGTAACATAAGAAACCTGAAGACGCTGTGAGTGTGATGTTTATCCATGGCTCTATCACAAAATAATTCATTGCTTCTGCCTGACTGGATGAACCTCGTTTTGCAGGATATTACGAAGTTGCAATATCGTCGGGGAGTTGCCAAGCTATATAGGTCAAATGACAGGATTGAAAGTCTTGTTAGTAGAATCCTTCTTTCTGCTTAGCATTTGTGTTTTATATTTTGCAAACTGGAAAAGCATATTTTTTTAGTAAGTGGGACCTTGTGACTTCCTGTTAACTTGGCATTTCTTATGCAGAGACCTGAGTTTCAACAAATTAAGTGGACCAATTCCCGACAGCTTTGTTGGTATATCAAACACAGATTACATGTAAGATTTTTGATTGACAAGCTTTAGTGGTTGTGTTAAGTTTTAACCAGAATACTCAGGATCTTAAATTTGATCAAATAGCTTAACTGGCAAAGGTAAGACAAGTTAATGGACTAACAAATTGTCTTGAGCTACTGTGCAACTTAACAGTCAAATGAATTTGCAATGAGTTCATACTTTCGTGAACTTTATTAATTGTGTAAAAGGGATAGAAGCGGGAATTCTAGGATGCTTCTTCTGGAAATGACTTCTCTCGCTTAAACACACAATAGTTTTACGGTTTTTTATAGGGTAAGGTTGGTAGAAAGGATGTGTGGTTGGTACCGTTCAGTGACTTCTCTTTGCTTCTTTTTTCTCTTGTGGTGTTAATTCTGAGTGTTGGACTTTTAAATGTTGAACTTTTAAATTGCGATTTACGGGTAATGGTTGAATGATTCAAGTAATCTACACTTAGCCTACTATCTTCTTGCTTCAACTGTTCATCGCAAAGGTATATGGATAAGATATCTTTGCTTTCCGCTCCTTTTCCAACATTATTACAAAAAAAATTTAGAACTTCTGAGACATGATTTGCAAGTGAATAAACGGATCCATTTGAAACTATATCACCTTTTGTGCTATTATTTCGTGGAAGAAAATTACTTCCAGTTTAACACTTAGAAACTTTCAGCATTGAAGGGGATGGTTCAACTTGCTAATCCTCTTGGTCATGATGCAGTTATCTAACTGGAAACTCCCTAACTGGGCCGCTGCCCCCTTGGATGCTCAAAGATGGGGACACCATGTAAGGTTCCTCCCCTCTTCTTTATGTTTGCTTATTTACCACATGAGGCTTCTTCAACTTTATATGTTCTTTTTCCCACTCGTGGCTAGCTTGCCGTTCTGTAATGCTAATAGCCAGAAAATTCTATTTTCTTGCTGAAGTTTTCAGAAAAGAAATAGTTTAAAATTTGTTCAATTTGTATACAGTGACCTATCTTACAACAACCTCACATCTGAAAGTTCGGCCCAAAATTGTCAGCCACGCAATCTGTGAGACTACTTGCACTTTATTTCTAGTGGATACTTATTGTTTTTTAATTTCCTCATCTGAGTATTTTACCAATTATTTTCAGAAACTTGTTTGCAAGCTCAAAAGCAAATAGCTCGTAAGTTTCTTATTCCTATTTCATACATGGCTCTTTACGCGTCAGTTTTCAATGTCATATGAATCTCACTTGTAGTACTTATCATATTGCCTTGGCAGTGGTATCGTTTCCTGCTTACGAAGCTTCCGTTGCGAGCAAAGTAAGTGATAATCAAACTACATAATGTATACTTCGATTATTTACTCATTTCCCTTGGATGATCAATCAAATTTGCATTTCAACAACTTCAAACTATATAACGTTGACAATATTCCAAATGAATATCTCTAAGAGAGGATACTGAGCCATAGTCCACTCGTTAGACTTTGAATGCTTCCATTCGTTTCAGGATGTTCACAAATTATGCTTCATTCCTAAATTAGTCATTTTCTTTGAAAATATTTTCAAAGACGCTACTGACAAACAAGCAACTAACTATTGATTCCAGCTATTGCTCTGGGGGAACAAACCTATAAAACTCCAAAAATCCACTTTTTCATTCATCACATTATGATGTGTGCCAGTTCAATGAGGACTGTCGCAATTATAAGTTTGTACCAAAGACATTGTACACCTTGGATGGCCCTATGTAATGTGGTTCTTCCCATTCCTTCCAGATTGTAGTGTTAAAGTAAAGTTTAAGAAGTTATTTCAATTTTTTGTCTCAGGGTACTACTCTCTCCACATAAACTGTGGAGGAAGACAAGCACCTGATGATAAAGGAACTACTTACGATGACGATTCAAATTCTGGTGGGCCTTCCAATTTCGTGCTGAGTAAGACAAACTGGGATTTAGCAGCACGGGCCACTTCTTGGATGATGACCGCCCCAGAGACTCATTCATCTGGTCAAACAGCTCAAGCATTTCTGGGGAGAATTCCCAGTTGTACATGGATGCACGGCTTTCCCCCCTATCGTTGACTTATTATGGATTTTGCTTGATAAACGGAAACTACACAGTATACCTTCATTTTGCTGAGATCATGTTTACTGATGACAGAACATACAGTAGTCTTGGCAGGCGTATATTTGATGTTTACATTCAGGTACTTGAATGTATGCCAAATTTGTAGAAAGAACAGTTCTTTTGTTGTTTCTTTCATTTCTGGAAAATACCTCTTCTTGATCTTGCCAAATTGTTTGATGATTTTTGGAATTAATTTCTTCAGGGAAAGCTGGTTCTTAAGGATTTCAACATTGAGAATGAGGCAGGTGGAGTTAACAAAGGAATCAGAAGAAACTTCACCGCAGTTGTTACCGATAATACCTTGGATATCCGCTTCTATTGGGCTGGAAAAGGGACAAATGGTATTCCCGTGAGAGGTGTATATGGTCCTCTTATTTCAGCCATATCTGTCGATTCAGGTAAGTTGTGTATTCTCTCCGGGATTACTGTAGCTTGAACACACAAGAGGAAGTTGTTTTCTTTATATCTGTAGCTTGACTTGAGCCTTTCAGCACCAATTTTTCTCATGCAGAAGCTGAATCAATTTGTTTTCTTCCCTTGATGAACATGGCTTTTAACATTTAACATTTAGTAAATGACCAAGAAGGAGATTATGTTAACAAATTAATCTAATCTCACTCTTTCTCTCAAATTTGTTCAGATTTACGCCACCATCCGAAAATGGAAACAGCATCTCTGCGGGTGCTATAGTTGGTATAGTCGTGGCAGGTCTTTTCACTGTATTGCTGGTTCTGGGTATTCTTTGGTGGAAAGGCTGTCTGAGACGCAAAGACACCATGCAAAATGGTACTGAAATTAACAACGAACCGAACTTGCTTTTGATTTTTACTATTATTGAGATTATATTTTAGGCATATAAACCTTCTACGTGAATGTGTTGTGGATCAATTCCATCCAGTTTACATGTTGATCTTGTTGAGGTAGCTCTTGTAAACTAGAATGAGTTTGCAGTTGTCTGAAATACGCGGTCAATGAAATGACTCTTTTTGCAGATCTGAAGGGTCTAGACCTTAACACCGGCTCATTCACGCTAAGGCAAATCAGAGCTGCCACAAACAATTTTGATCCTGCTAATAAGATTGGAGAAGGTGGTTTTGGTCCAGTATACAAGGTAGCGTAAACAACAACAAAAGGGTTTTCTAATGAACAATCTTTATGTATCGATTTTTTTGCCTCATTTGTTGTGCCTCTGATTTTTGTGTTCCGTTTCTATTTTATTTGAAGGGTCTTCTTTCAGATGGTACCATAATTGCTGTGAAGCAGCTTTCTTCCAAATCAAAGCAAGGCAACCGCGAGTTTGTGAATGAGATAGGCATGATTTCTGCCCTGCAACACCCTCATCTCGTAAAGCTATATGGATGCTGCATTGAAGGCAACCAGTTACTGCTTGTCTATGAGTACATGGAAAATAATAGCCTCGCTCGAGCACTATTTGGTAAGTTTCAAGATATTATCTTTGCTACTTTTACTTCTGGAGGATGAGAAGGGCATAAATGAACTCATGTTTACGGTCCGTGTTTTTGTGATTTATGATTATGTTATCATGCTAAATATTTGCAGGTCCAGAAGAACATCAGATTCATTTGGACTGGCCAACGAGGCACAAAATCTGTATTGGTATAGCAAGAGGTTTGGCTTATCTCCATGAAGAATCAAGATTGAAAATTGTCCACCGTGACATCAAGGCTACAAATGTGCTTCTTGATGAGAATCTTGTCCCCAAGATATCTGATTTTGGCCTTGCCAAGCTTGACGAGGAGGACAACACCCATATAAGTACCCGAGTTGCTGGAACTTTGTAAGTAACCATTCATATTCATCCGTGCTTCTATTTTGGAAAACTAATATATTTTCTTTACTAAAGTCATCTCCATTTCATCTGGAGTTTCCTTTTTCCTTTTTGACATATACCTCATTCTATCTGTTCCAACAAAAAATGTCTGGGTTACTATGGTAATCTGACCAAAGATACAGCTATTTACACTGTACGTTTACATATCGTGTCCCTCTAAATATATGCTTCTAATTCAACTTTTACTTTGGAGTAGATCTCTAGGCCTGTTCTTAAAGTTTAGTTTTTGGCGGAAAACTTCCAAATTACGACCATATATCATATAATAAGTTGTATTAGTACTGAAAATCTGTTGGCTAGGAAGAGATAACCAGCCCTTTTGAAACAACTAGATGCTAAGGATTATGTTGCAAAATTAACATGGAAACTTTTGGATAGAAAACTGACGGAGGCATTATTGACATGATAATTGTTTTCCAGTGGATATATGGCACCTGAATATGCTATGCGAGGCTATTTGACAGACAAAGCAGACGTCTACAGCTTTGGAGTTGTTCTTCTGGAAGTTGTCAGCGGAAGGACCAACACTAGCATCAAGATGAAGGAGGACGCTTTCTATCTCCTTGACTGGGTAACTACTTACAATCTGCTGCGAAACTAACAACTACAGAAGAAAGGAAGACAAATCTTTGTTCTTTATCTTAAATATCGAAAAAGTTCATAGTTTTCTGCACTTCCCTGATCATCTATGGCACATTTACATAATTCTGATTAGGCTCTTTCATTTTCTTTTCTTAGGCTAATTCCTTGAAGGAGAAAGGAAACCTCATGGAACTAGTCGACCCAAGACTGGAACCGAAGTTCAACAGAGGAGAGGTTATGACGGCTATCAATGTGGCGCTCCTTTGCACAAACACTGTAGCTGCAGAAAGGCCGGCTATGTCAGCAGTGGTGAGCATGCTTGAGGGAAGAGCTGGTGTTCAAGAGTTTGTTTCAGACCCGAATGTCTCAAATGAAAACATGAAGCATAAGGAAATGACAACCACACAAGATATTCGGGGCCAGAGTATATCGATGGATGTGCCTTGGACGGCTTCATCGGCCTCTACTGCCGATCTCTATCCAATTACTGTGGATACTGATTACTGGGAGAAGAGAGATCAGTAAATGCAACTTGTCCTGAAAATTGTTTGTGTTCTTCAACTTTGTGTTTTTTCGTTTTGTCTCCCTGTCCAATGCAACAGTGGAAGAGAAGGCAAACAACTATTGCTGGAACTAATATACTTCTGACAATACCTATGTTGTATTCTGTAAAGTAATTGAGGTTGTTGAGTTATGACAAAGTGAACATACTTCTTTGAGTAATATTTTCACTCTAAATGAATGTTAACTGAGAGGGGGTAGGCTGAGATTATTATTACTTCCTCAGAATGTCTGTTGAGAGCTCTTTAGACGTCTTAAAATGGTGGTAAATATTTAGATCATACGCTCTTACTATAAGAAGGTGTTCTACAAAATTTATTTAAAACATCTTATTAAATTTTGATGGAGTGTTAAGTAATATTTCATTAAAAAAAGTAAATAAGTGGTGCATTGGTTGGGGTGGTAAAAGCATGAAATTCTTCCTTAAGGTCCTAGTTTCGTTTTCTATGGACTGCAAAAACTATTTTTTTTTCCAAAAAATATGTCAGTTTTAACGTAAAGATAACAGAAAGGATAAAAAGTGATGAATTATATATACTTGAGGTACTAAGTTTGATGAGAGAGAAATACGAGGAACCAAATCTGGATAAGTGACATAGTTGAGGGACCAAAAGTGATGTTTACCCTATTAAGAAAATATAGATATGTTTAATAAATTGAGAAATACATTTATATTCGATCAACCCATTACTACAACTAAGAAAAATGAAACAAATTACAGTATACTAACATAAAGAGACAAAAAATACCTACAAATCTGATCATGATCTCGAGCCATAACATTATACTTGTTAAATGGGACCTAAGTTTTAAAATTATTTTCAAGATACGTAAAATTTTAGCACCAAGCATTTTCTATGTTCGAACTAAAATTTTCTGTTTTGGTAATTGAAATATTATTATATTAAACTATTTTCGAACTACAATTTCCTATTTAATTCAAAACAAATGGCTTATATACTCCCATAATAACTTATTCATCACCTATATTCCTTTTCAAAAAATTCCAAAATTAGGTATTAAATGTTTAAAATTAAAAATGTGATACAAAACAACTATATGTGACATTAATAGTTTAATTAATCCTTCACAAACTTTCACCTTTTCAACTCCTAACCTAAATTTTGTGTGAATTAAAATAGATACAATCAAATGGGATAATGCAGCATATGGCTTCTTGAATGCAAAACACAACAACAAAGAGTATGAAAGAAAGAGCAAAGTATGACTTAAACAATATATAGAAATTTAAAATAACATATTGCTACGTACAATATGTCAAGGAAAACAAAATTGCAATAGAAAAACTATAAACTTCACCAATTATGGAGATTGTTAATTATGTATCACCATCTGGAGCACCTATATATGTATATATTTTCCCAACAGTTGAATTAACAACGGTTAGCGGTTTAGTGCAGTAACAACGAAGGCGGAAGCCTCGGCATCTACCGCCGGTGAATCCCTCTTTTCTGCATGTTGAAACACACTTGGGGTCTTCTAAACAGAAGCCTTTGAATGTGTTGCTCTTTGCTATGCAAAAGTTTTGGCTCTGGATTATGTGCTTCAACTTGAGGGATGCTCACATCTGTATTCAACGAGACATGGTATTATTGATTATGAAGCAGTCGATCACAGACCAACGTAACACCAGATAGATACCGTACATTTATTGATATTATTCATAAACATACGATAAGACTACGTACATAGATTATTGTTGTAATTAGAGTGAATTATAGAACAGAAAGAGTACTTACGAGCAAGCATGATGATGAGTAACATGAAATAAACGCCGAATGCCTTCTTAATCTCCATATATTAGTGAATGCAATGAGGCAAGACTACTAATTAATTATTCAGATGCTTTATTATAATTATTATTATTATTATTCTGATGAAACTTCGATTTCACATACAAGTATATATATATATATATGTAAAGAGGTGAAAAGAAACCAAGTGAGGAAATCACGTTATATCACATGTGTTCTTCAAAATTGCGAACTTTACTCCGTGCCACAAATCTGCATCACATTAATCGTTGTGGTTGTTGAATTGAATTAAAGAGATATAGAGGAAATTTAATATATATATACACACACATACATATAAATAAATAATAAGAAGTAAGAAAAAACTAAAAATACGATAAAATTGTACTTTGAGTTCCACTAGATATGATCGTTCTCACTTTCGAGTCCTCCGTTTTATGGGGTTGACAATTTAAGTCCCAAAATTCTAGAATTTTGACACTATTGAGCATGTATCGTTAAATGTTAATGACAAAGGGTCATGTGTTGTTAGTCAATGGTTGTAGATCTGATCAATAAATGACAAGATTTTATTTTATCCTCCTATATTTTTTTAAAAAAATTCTATATTTTTAGAATAGACTAAAACTCTCGTGTATTTTGAAAACCCCGGCCCCTTTTAAACTCAATTTGACAAAAGTACCTTTTTTTATTTAATAAAATTACCCTCATTTGTTTCTTTTATTTTCATATCATTTTTTATATTTTTTCTCCCTCCTAAAAAATAAATAATGATTTCTTAAATATATTTATTTAAATATCAAAATACTAAAAAAATTATTTTTATATTAAATTAACATCACATATAAAATTAATATACTGAAGTTCATTTTCTAGATTTAAACATCTATAGGAATACAAATATTAATCAATTGTAACAATTGTATGCTATAATTGAATTTAAATAAATTATAACTAATATTAAAATTAAATTACCATTATAATTAGTATTTAAAATAAAATTTGAATTATTTTGAAGTTTGAAAAGACTTAAAAACTCCAAAGTCGTGAAATTGAAAAATTCAAAATCCGGAGACAATAATCACTTACGAGTTATGCAATGGTGTAGATAATAATAGATAATACTCTCACCAACCTACCATATAATAATTACTCCCTTCCCCATCCAAAACAATATATATATATAGAGAGAGAGTAGTACACTACTGCTTCTCTCCCTTTCTGTGTCTAAACCATTTCTCTTTTTGATTTGGGTTTTGCAGAGATGAATGTGTGGGAAGTAGTGGTGATTGTAGGGGTAGTTGTTGTTATCCAGCAATCAAATGCAGAGAATTGCAAATGTGTTTGAAGGAGAGTTGGGTACTCAGTGATTCCTCATCCTACAACTCCTCATCCTGCCCCTTCATCCAGAAAGAGTTCAACTGCCTCAAGAATGGCCGCCCTGATCACTTGTACCTCAACTACACCTGGCAACCCCATCCCCCCTCCTGCAACTTATCAAGGTAACTCCTTCCCTTCCCTTCATTCAACAACACTATTAATTACTACAATACTTCATCTTTTTTTTTTTTTTTTTATGTAAAGAAATGACTTTAGCAGTTAAAATTGATAAATTCTTGAAATTTAAATAATATTAAAAATATATATAATATTGTAATAATGAGAGATGTGGTTGGGGTGACACCGCAGAAGATAAGTTGGCGGAGAGGAGAGAATCTTAAGGGCCAGACAGACGGAGTAAAATAGTGAACTATACTTTACCCTAATTAATTAATTATTGTTCTATAAAAGTTTTGTTTATTTTGGTTTCTCATTTACCACTCCCAACTCCCCATTTCTTAATTTACACTTGTCAATTTCTCAGCTCCCCTCACAAAATATATATATAATATTAATAATAAACTATCAAATAATAATTTTAAAATATACATAAAGTCACAATAATTATAGTTTTATCATTATTAGTGATAAAAATTATTACAGTAGATAATTAATGACATATCTATAGTGCTTGCTGGACGAAATTTGTGACATATCTATATCAATACACATTTTCATTTCAATACAATTAAATAGGTAAATAGATTTGACAAAAGTAAATAATGGATTAAATAGAGTGATTTGTCTTTAGTTCTTCTCTTTATAATTTAATGAATAATTATTTATTTGAAAAAGAAAAAAAAAAGAATATTATTACAATCATATGAGAAATCCTGACATAGATTCTTTGTGCTGTGAATGAAAGGTGGAGATTGGAGAATCGTTAAATTATCATTAAAACTCACGGGATGTCTTGTGCTTGTACCGGATCCCAATGTTAAATAATTCTATAAAAATAATTTATCAATAATGTTTTAATTTAGTGGTTAAGGCTAAAGTTATTTTGAGATTATGAGTTTCAGTCCCACTAAATGTATAGATATTTTGTCTTACTTTATATGAGTTATTATAATTTATTTATCATTGTTTATCATATTAATGCATTGATTGGATCGAAATATTACTTAACATATATCGAGATGAGTTATTATAATTTATTTATCATGATTTATGCTATATATATAGATTTCTCTTTAAAATGAGTTGAATTATTACCACTTGCTATATTTATGCTGTGTATATTTATAGAAAAAGACAAAAAAAAAAAAAAAAGAGATGTGGCCTAACGTGTCAAAAAATTCAATTACGTATAATTTTCAGGTACATGTTGCTATCTTCAATGTGAACTCAAAAGTAGTTCAAACGTTCGCATCACCAAATCCATTTAATTCCGCAACTTCTATATAATAATTGTAAATAAAGAATTCTTAAAGGGGCTGTAAATATAATATTAAATTATTTTTAAGGGAAAGATATAATTTTATATTTTTATAGATAAAATCTTGACTTATGTTGAGGTTGAAATCCTACGAAAATACAAGAATGAGACTTGAGTTTTAATTAAAATTAACATATGAGTATTTGCTTCATTTATATAATTTATTTTTCATAATTCTTTACTGTTATCGATTATTAACAAATATATAATTATTAATAAATCTACTAAATCATCAACCAGCTGTACATATTATAGTTTCTTTTAAATCAAAATAAGCTCATTTTCCAATCAGAAAGATGAGAATTTTTTCATTCAAAAGTCCTTTTCCGCAAGTGTAAACAAATTTGGTAGCTAAAACGGTGCAGATTTGCCAACGAAATGTTACTTGAGTGGTGAGGTTGAGGTCACGAGGTTCGAGTTTGAGTCACATGGATCTAGGCCGGTAGTCTGTTTTTAATAATAGTGTCTTGTTTCTTTATTTACTTTGAATGTACTGATTAATTTAAAAGTATTAATATATCAAATTAGTATTTGAGTTTGAATAAATTAACATAGTAATAAATAATATGAAAAATGGTGCAGATTTGATGGGGGAGAATTGTTGAGGAGATACAAAGGGAAAAGCATCATGTTTGTGGGTGATTCCCTTAGCCGAAACCAATGGCAGTCACTCATATGCATGCTCTACTCCTCCGTGCCCGGGGCCAACTACTACATCGAGACCGCTTCCGGCGAAGTTTCCACCTTCACATTTACGGTCAGTTCATGCCCTATATTATCTTTTTTAATGAATTTAAGGCAATGCTAGAAACAAGAAAGTGGATCGATAGATGCCCATACGAGGAAAAAAATGCCATTCCTAGTTGCACATGTCTGCAACTTTTTGGTTTCTCAACCAAACAGACAAAACAAACCATGTTATTAGATATTGCATCATGTGGTGAAGATTTGTCATGTTTTCATGTGGTCCTTCAACACCTCTTTTTTGTTTCTCGTGTATGAATGGCTCCCCACTTCCTAAATGAATTCATTAATTATGTAATAATTATTGTTAAAGTGACTTAATTAAGCAGTACATTTTTACTCTTTTTCTATATATTGGATGGATGCTTCAATTTGAAATTATTAATATAATTAATCAATTTTGTTATACGTAATAGACTGTTTATATGGGGAAAAAAACAATGTGTTTATGAGTTAATAAGAGTCTTCTGTTGTTGAAGGATTTTGGAGTTAAAGTGATGCTCGATCACACGGTGTATTTGGTTGACGTCGTTGGAGAAGCCGAGGGTAGAATCTTGAAATTGGATTCCATACAAGGTTGCAAGCGTTGGAAGGGATCGACGTGCTAATCTTCAATACCTGGCACTGGTGGAACCGTCGAGGGGCTACACAACCGTAAGTACTACATGCACATAGATTTTTAAGATAGTCGTTCGCAATAATTACATTTATGTGATCTCCCCATCATTGTAAAATTATAGAAATTATCTCTATTTTTTGAATAATTTTACCGACACCCCTTATCAGTACGTGGAACTTTCGTTGTATTGCACAGACACTGGCACTACTGAAAATCAGTGCAATGAGAATAATCATCGTAATTCGAACGTAATTGAAGAGATGTTGGTGTAATTATGTCTAAATGCAAAAGAACAAGTGGTAGAGGTGCTTGCTCATGTTGATCCGTATACACATCGGAGACATCAAATTATTAATGTTATTGTGCAGATGGGATTATATAGAGGTAGGAGGGAAGCTATACAAAGACATGGACAGGGTTGTCGCCTTTGAGAAAGCACTAACTACATGGGCCAAATGGGTGGACACCAACGTTGATCCCGCCAACACCAAGGTTTTCTTTCAGGGCATTTCTCCATCTCATTACAAGTAAGTTCTCTTCAACTAATGCCTCCCAAAATGGAATTAGAGTTCGGAAACGGGTCAGGCCTCATCCGGTCTTCCGAACTATAAACCGACCAAACACATTTGGGTCCAACGTACAATGTTTTAAAACCCAACTCGAATCTTGATAAACAAAAAAGATTCAGCTCGACTTCAAATTTATTGGATTGGATTAGCTCAGATTCGCTATTTTTTGAAATTTTTAAATAGTGGAGCACGTGGAACGAACCAAAAGCGAAATCGTGCGTGGGGCAGAGAGAGCCGGTGGTGGGGTCGACGTACCCAGGGGGACTGCCCCCTGCTCTAGCAGTTTTGAAGAAAGTGTTGAGTAGAATGAAGAAGCATGTGGAGTTGCTAGACATAACAAATCTTTCGCTGCTGAGGAAAGATGGGCACCCTTCTGTATATGGGCTGGGAGGGATGGACTGCAGCCACTGGTGCCTGCCGGGAGTCCCTGATACTTGGAATCTAATTCTTTACAATCTCATTCTTTGACTAGTACTATTTGTTCAATTGATTTTGTGACTAGCAAATGCAAAATTGGTGGCAACTATTTCAAAGGAAAAAGAAATGAGATAAAATGCAACAGAGGTACTATACTTTGGGCAACTTTGCGATTTAGGTACCATACCTTTCAAAATAGCAGATTTCATACCATAAGTTATGAAAATTGCAGATTTGATACCACAGCTCATGTTTTGAAACCTCTTATCATGGCTTATCTTTTAAAAAATATCATTTCAGCCCCAAAAAGGTTTGATTTTCGCAGATCTAGTCCCCTTGATCAAAAACTTTGTGAAACTCTAAACAGATATATTAGGTTGGAAGACCTTACGATCTGTTCAGTTACTAAGTTCATCCTGAAAAGGAATTCTTAGATCTGAGATCGAAGAGGATACAACGCCGACGTATCTAAAATGAGTTGTATATTTTCCCTCGCTAAAAAATGGTATCAGAGCCTAGGTTTATTGAAGAAATATTAGGTTAATATTATATTTAGATATTTTTCCACTAACGGAGGAGACTCTTAAGAGAAAATGGAACCGAACGAAAGTTCGAGTTACAATGACAACAGGGAATATTTCCAGATTCTGGAAAAACAGAGAAAGAATGTCATTCGGGAAATTCTTTGAAAATGCGACCATGGTCCATACAAAGGCCCATGTAAGATGAAAGCAGCTCCTCGGACACCCGAGGAACCACATAACAGAGATCAAACAGAGGTGAACCCGAATTTTGATCCAGAAAGACCCAGAGAACTTCGAGTCCAACTTGAAGTGCCAGGACAGGTGGTGCGACGATTGCAGGCCACTGAAACTCATGGACCAATTCCAGCCAGGAGGAATGGAAAAGGTCAATATCTACACCAATATCTCTCTAAAAATTATGATTAGAGGTGTTAATTGGAAGGAGATCGAGGCTGACACCTCGAAGATCTCTCAAGATCTGAGGGAAATACAAAAGACGGTCCAAGACTATGGGCATAGGTTATCCAACGTACCTATGAAAGTAGACACCTTGTGCCACAAGATGGACGAGATTCTTAAGATCCTCCCAGATCTACACAAGAATCTTACAGATCTGAAGACCGAAGTTGCAGATCTGAAAAGAAACCAAAGGGACAAACCTGAATCGTCCATATCCAGACAGGAGCGGATCAGGGATGCCCTTGGGACAGTACCTCTTCTACACCAGAAGGGGAAGACGAAGGAGATCCCGAAGCCAAAGACTCGGGATGAACAGATCCAGGAGATCCTTAACTCCATAAGATAATGGAGGTAACCAGAGCGGATCTATCGGATCTACAAGAATTGGCTGAATCATTTTCCCAGCTAGGGATTGTGGATTTAATCAATATCCAAACCAACGAAGTCACTCCAGCACTACCACCGCCGGAGGGGAGCACATGTTCAAACGAAGCTCCACAAGATCACCCGATGAGGGAAAGTGCAGACTTCCACACAAACACAACACCAGCGTTTGTGGGAACCAGACTTCGAGAGAATCCAGGGAGAAATCCTAGGAGAGCACCTGAAAATACACCTTGGGCAAGAACGATGCTTCAGCCCTTGCATCCATATGGTGCTGTACTAAACCTGGATGTTATCGACTTCCGAAACATGGAGAAGCTGATAGATGAATGGGTAGCTGTAACATCCACACAATTTTAATAGATAATTGTGGGATTAATTGGTAAAAATTTATGAAATTTATTTAATTAGTACATAAATTCTATATTTACTTTTGATTATACTAAAACTTGAACGGAGTAAATTGGAGTTCGGTATAATATTTGGGATCAAATTATATTAATTAAGAAATTAGGTGGGATGTATTGGTAATTATCAAAAAGAATAAAAAAAAAGAAGAAAGAAAGAAAGAGAGAGTGAGGTGGTAGCAACACAAGTTGCCACCTAGCACCTCACCTCTTGCATCTACTCTCACACACACACACATTCACACACATACAGCATACACACACACACACTTGACGGGAGAAAGAGAGAGGAAAAGAGGAAGAGAAGAAAAGAAAAGAAGGGGAAGAGAAAGAGAGGAAAAAGAGCAGTACTGCGATATAAAAGAGCTATGATGCGATATGAAAAGAGCTATGAAGCGAATTGAAAGAGTTATGATGCGATATAAGATTGATGAGCCGGCTGTCAAGGGGATTCATGTATATAATGAAAGGTGAGGTTGAGTTGATGGAGAAAAACACTATATCACCTTCTGGTAAGCAGACTAGGAGTAGAAGATTGTTTACTGTGAGTTGGCTATATTGTGTAATATGTGTTGGTTATGTTGATATCATTGTTTTGTACTTAACTTGTTGCTTCGAGTATATATATATAGACTGAAAGCTATACTTACTGAGTTGACAACTCATAAATTTGTCGTATATTTTTCTTTCAGGAGATAGGTCATAAGCCAGCATCAACCATATAGATGGGTCAGCAGTGCCATGCTAATTCGAGAGCTCTAGATAGATGGACATAGAACATGTAATTGTGTTTAAGTTAGTGTTTTATATTTTGTAACAGCTAAAAACTCTAGTGAAGTATGTAATTTGCTTGTGGTGTTCGTCAGATATCGACTTTGTCAAATATTTTATAGGGATAATTGTGAGTTGTGAGGGTAATTAAATGTGATTACGGTGGGGGTGTCACATTGGGTGGTATCAGAGCGGGTCTACGTTTCTAGGGCAAAATGTTGATTTGATGAGATATGTCTAGTGATGAAGGATAATTTGTTATGAGGCACATGCTGACCCAGTAGTTAGTAAGAATGAGTAAATAGAATCAATAGAGGGTATGATCGTACCTACAATACTGGTGGAGTTGACCTAGAGTTAGAAGATGTACTGAACGATTTGAGTATATAAATTAATGTGTAGATATTATGATGACTTGATGCAATTTGATGTAAAGTCAATGTGATATAGATTTATTAATGCTGAATAATGTTTTATGACTGTTTTATGAAGGAAGGTGTAATGAAATCTGTGGGCAAACCAAACGTAATAATAGTGGGGGGATCGATAAGTGATGCCACTGTGTCCAATAATGACTATATAGGTGGAATGATTGATGTTAGACGGGTGTGTAGCTTAGTGGGCTTGTACAATAAATACTGAAGGAGTAATCTCAGATTGAAAGAAATCCTCTTAGCAAAAAATTTTCATGAAGTGCTACCTAATGATTTAGCAGGTTCTCCATAGCAAAGAGAAGTAGATTTCGCATAGGAATTGTGGTCAAGATAGAATAATGAGAGTGAAAATGTAAATAGAAGAATTTTGGGAAAAACTTAAGATATTGTACGAGGTTGTGTATTTATTATCGCTAATTGAATAGAACGATGGTGAAAAATAAGTAGAGATCGATCTGAGAGTTGGTTATTGAAAATTGAGGATAGCAGAGAATGATATACCTAAAATAGGTTTTGTAATTGTTATGCTCTTTATGAGTTTGAAGTAATGCTAGTGGATAATGGAATTCATAGGTGACGTTCATGGCATTGATGATTCGCATATTCTAAGAGTATTTAGGTCAATTTGTGATAATTATATGGAAGATATCTATGTGTGTTCAAGGAATAGAGAGGTGCATGAATAACATCTAAAAATAGTGTTAGAATTTGAAATAGAGCGTTGTACGTTAAGTTAAGGAAGAATGAGTTTCTGGGTAAATCAAGTAGTTTCTCCAGGACATGTGATATTTGGCATTGAGTTACACCTAACTTTACAAAGGTGAAAGTTACTAGGGACGGAGAATATCAAAGGAAGTGATTAGAGCTTGGAATTTCTTAGGACTGCTTGGGGTATTATATGAGATTTCTTAAGGGTATGTGGTGTATATAGATACTTCGAAATAATATTTTTGGAGAGTGTAGAATTATTAAAGGTTTTATGATTATATTATTGATTGTCATTTTGGGAGAGCAAATAATAGTAGTGGATGCCTTGAATCGGAAGAGTGCAATCAATTATTAGTGAATTTGGAAGTCTTAATATGATATTGTTATTAGAAATAGTACCAATGAAGGTGAAGTTGGAGATGGATCATGTAATGTTTGCTAGTATCTTTGTAAATAATCATCTACTGACTTGGCTATGATTGAATAATATCCTTGGACTTGAGGTGTAAGTTGACAACTAAATCAGAGTTGAGGTTTAGAAACTTCAGTTATTTTGGGATTTTTGAATTTGTACAGCACTGAAATGTGATGAGTCAATGTTTAGTGACCAGCAATCAGAAGAGCTACTACAGTGTAAGTCCTAAGTTGAGGAATTATGTCGTTGATCTTGAAGTGGTAGATTTCTTTAAGTTGTGATGATATTAAAAATTTGGGGTTGATATTAGCTCTCTAATTGATAAGGAATTTTGGAGATATATTATATTTGATATGTGAAAAAGGGAGATAGGGAACAAGCGTGCCACTATTTATTTGTAAGTTGATGCTAGTAACCAAAAATTATGATGTTCGATCTGTAGGTGGTGTCTTGGGAATGAATGGTTATGGATTGATCTTACGCAATAATATTGTTGGAATGCTTTAAGAGATGATTAACTTGTCTACTGTTTATTAGATCGATGAGTTGACTTGTGGGTACTTTATAAAATTGGTAATGTAAATATATCATAGAAATACTTGGATTATGGATGATAATTTTTGGGCGGAATTATTGACGAGATTTATGGAAAG